>JAUMHB010068674.1:0-13524 GCA_032359685.1 Pittosporum tobira | reverse complement strand
TGCCTAACTTTAACGTTGACATTCTTTTTGTCGAAAACCAAATAATTTTATTTAGTACTTCAAAATATTAAAAATACTGGGTTCTTACAACAAAGGTATTCATATGAAATTCTTAATATTTCGCATTATGTTTTTCATTATTATGAAACCCAAGAAACTAAAATTGATCTAAAATCTCCTTTAAATATTAGATGTTGTTATTACGTTGATCGAGGTTAAAAATCTATAAATTTGTAATTTTAGGAATCTTAATCTCATATTGAAAGTAACATTGCTTACGAGTTTATTGTTGTAGTGCTTAAAAGCTCTTATCTTTGTACTTTGTATAATCGTTGTTGTTAAAACGTCAATTAGGAGTGAAAATAACCAACTCCTGATGTAGGGTTTGAAATATCATCTACAAGTTTATATTTTATGCTATGTTCTCTTTGTTTTTATTTTGTATATTTGTGATCAGGATTTAAGTGCAAGTATACATTAATCAAATTATAGTATAAAAGATTATTGCTTCCACGGAGAATGATTTCAATTATGTACTAATATTTTTAGTCTCTATTTTATTTAACAAATTATAAAGATTTGATTTTTATTAACAACTAGCTATTCTAATAATGAGATCTAAACTTAACAATTCTTATGAATAACTTGAAACTCAATTATTTATACTCATTTTCTTAGAATGTCTACTTTCGGACCTAATTCCATTCCAATCATGGAAAAGAATAACTCATTCCTACTAATTCCTTTCTTCACTCCTTGCATTTAAACATGCATAACTTATGCTATGAAACTCTTCTAGCAACATAACCATTTTTCCCAGAAATTACAATTTTGGGGCTATGTATAGACTCAAAAATCACTAAATTTTGACTTATTATGAAAGAGATGTCAGTTTTCAAAATTGGAACAAAGTTCCAGAATCCTCTGTTCTGCAAAAAGTTTATGCAATTCACTTTCGGTAATTTATTAAAATACTAAATGACATCCAATTAAGCTGAAACTTAGCAAATATAAACTAAACCTATCCAACTACCTTTTGTAAAAATTTAAAATTCATTGGACTAAAATATTATTTTATACAAATTTCAGAATATGGCTGACAACCCCAAAGTTGTCAAATTCTGCATGTTATAAAAATGCCTACAACTTCTTTTAATCCCTTTTTAAATATCCATACATCATATTAAGCATAAATACACCTTCGATCAACATTATAACACATCTAAAGGTCAGGGTTTAGGCTATCAATTCCTAAAAGAACAATCCATGTATCAACCACATGTATCTTTAAATAACATGATTACCGCATGCATGATAATTCCATAGCAATATCCTTTAAACTACTTGCAACCAACCAATCCAACACAACATAATACTCATGAATAAAATCATGATCTCTATTTAACACACTCATATTCAAGTATTCCAACTAAAATTAATAAAATAAAAAAATAAAAACATGAGCTAGGGATTAAAGTATATATATACCCTTGATCTTGTTGATTTCCGGTGGATGATAAACTCCAATTGCTCTTGGCCACCAAATGAAATTATGCTCACAAAGTAGTATCATTCTTGATGATCCTAGGATATCTAGGGTTTTAAAGCATTTAATCTTGGTAAGAGTGCAAAGGAAGGCTAATATTTTTTCTTATCTTCCTCTCTTTTTCTCCCTTTTCTCTTTCTAACTTGCTTGCTTGGGTGAGCAAGTGAAGTGGAAAAATACTCCCCCTTGTTGTCCACCTAGTGATAGGGAAATAATGGAGAATTTGTTGACATAACACGTGGTAACATGCTTGGATGGTTAGGAAAATGGCTACATATATAGCCATGTGTTTACTTTCTCAGTTTGCCAAGTATGTATCTATGTGCCTTTCTTAAATTTTGTCAACAAGGACTTATGTGTCCCCTTTCTAAGCTTGCCAAGTGGAGGGATGAGGTCATCATGGTTATGTCATGGCTTGCATAATCATGTTTATATCATTATGCTAAGTGGCACTCAACTTAACAAATAAATAATTGTCATTTATTGCAAAATTATATAACTTAAATATTGCTCAAAATAATTTTTGTAAACATTTACTTCGAATTTTTGAGGTGTCACAGTAAGGTAAATAAAGAATATGGTGAGACGCAAACACTTTCACTAATTTGTTTGTCCATTTTGGTGTCACTTGCTAATATTAATACTTTGCATATTCATCTTCAACAAATTTTATAGCATCATTTTGATCAGAATTAAATGCAAGTGTACATCAATCAAATTATAGTATAAAAGATTTATCGTTCCCACAATGACTGATGTCAATTATGTAACAATATTCTAACTTTTATTTCATCTAGTGAATAAATAAAGATTTGATTTTTAATAAACTAAGCTAACAAATAACTATTCTAACAATTAGATTTAAGCTAAATAAGAGATTAATCAAATTTATAAAATTATGTTAAGATTTCAATTTCACCTATCTAATTATAATTTAGGTTTATTGACTTTATCATGCAATTTATATTAATTTGACATGATTATGATAGTGGAATTTCTCTAGATTGGATACTAGCATATTTCTAGTGAAAGTATCTCTACTCCAATTATTAATTCAACATATTCCTATGTGAATTTAAATAATTAAGAGAGTATTAAGTTCTATGGAATTCTTAGATTCATCAACAATTTTTAAGTCAATTACTACTGAAGCTACACAAATTATCTTGAACTATTCCTAGCAAGATTTAATTTATAGTTATAATTCAATTGAGCTATTAATATATTGTCACCGTCAAGTCCTTAAATATATTAACATAGATCACCTAAATAGTGATTAATTATTCAGAAGTGTTAAGAACATGAATCATAACTTAATAAGCATGAAAAATTAGTATAAACATATGATAAAGTCTAAATAAATCTTTCAATTACTCATGGAGAAAATCTGTCTAGTCTTAGTATAAAGAAAATTAGAACATATTTATACTACAAAATACAATAAAAAAGATAGAAAAACTTATAAGAAATCAACATGAGTTCTTCGTTAATAGTCATCTGGTCTCTGTCTCTTTGAACTCTTGATCTCTAGATTGTAAATCGTATAAAATGTGTCATTCTTCTGAGCTATGAGGGAGCTTTTATAGCTTTTAATAAAGAGACTTCTCACAATTTGACTCCAATTAAGTTTGTTGTCTCGTTCCATGTCGAAAAATATTAAAAAAACTCAAAATCGCATAAATCAAAATCTTCTAGAAAAGTTAATAAAATTTATGAAAAATTGCACGGCCTGATTTACTGGCCAACTTAAGGCAGTAAATCCTTCTACTGCTTTGTTTTGCTTTATGCTTCAATTTATAACAATTATTGTCATTTTGGAATTAGTTCTTAACTCGATTTTCGTTCAAATAAACTCTTTTTAGGCCTGAATCACTATAAAAACAAGTCCAAAACATAAAAAATAAATTCAATCCTCCAAATAGATCATTGTTAACCTAATTCAAGGATAATAAAGCCAAATATACATAAATTAATTGATAAATCAAAAATAATATTAATAAAATAATATATCAATTAAACACTTATTATATTTTCATTTGGTAGGTCTCAATGTGCAGGTTTCTTTCTCTTGTTGATGGGTAAGAGTGGCTGGTACACTCATCAAGGAAGGGAGTTGGATGGCAGGGGTTTTTGATGTATTATGAATACGTGGTTTGTTCATGGAATTCTGTAATTTCGTTGATCATGCATATTTTGTTTAACCTTGCCTTGAAACAGATACGTCTATTTTTGGGTTAGCCCTACCCTACCCTACCCTACCCTCTTATGAATTCCACAAACTCACTTCTCTTCTGGAGCATATTATTAATTAAATACTATTACTTGCACAGATCTAAATCTAAAAAGTGAGTCTCATTCACATGTCGTAGAAATCACACAAAAAGAGCTTCTCCCGGTTTCCCTTTGCATCTACTACTCTCTCTCTCTCTCTCTCTCTCTCTCTTCACATGCTCCCACATTCACTCTTCTTTTTTCCTTTTTGTTGGAGTATGGAGATGCACCGCACCAGCTCCGACTCTAATTCATTACAATTATGAATCGGAGCTCCGCTGGGGAAATTAATAATAACTTGCCTCAACGGAGGGCTCATTCTACTACTACCACGGATGACCACTTAATCATTATGGATCTTTTCTCTCGCAATCGTCGCATTCCTAACTCCGACGACTCCGGCGGTACATAACTCCACACCTCCATTCTCGGCATTCTTCTCTCTTCATTTTTTCTTAAAAGTTGTGTATTTCATCTTGTTTACGGAGTATATTTTATTTAATACTCCGAACCCAAAATTGATAATAATGTGACCAAGACGAAGCGGATCATAATGATGGTCTCTTCCTGTCGGTTGCCCCTACTGGTAAAAACAGCTAGAAATCGTAAACAATTAATTTCTAATAGAGTTGCTCCCCACATTCAAATGCCTTTTTCGTATTATAATTTGTTTGATTATTAAAATAAAAACAGTAGCTACTGTTTCTTACTGTATTTTAAATGCTCTCTGGTGCAGTATCAGTGAAATTGGGGAGGATATCTGTTGGATCAGCCAAACAGCCAAAAGGAGGATTTGATGATCTACTGTCCTCTGTTGATGGTGGAGGAAAGAACGATTACGATTGGTAAAATCCCCATCCAATTTTTATTTATTTGTGATTTGATTAAATATTATATTTACAGATCAACTTTTGTTTTTGTCGCTATGCCTTCAATTAACTGGACTAACATTAAAATAACATTCTGCAAAAGCCTATTTTGTGGACTCATGCAAACCAATATTACTAAATTCAGAGGATTCAATCCATATTTTACCTCGCTCCGTTTCACCGTTTCAAAATATAAAAATATTTTTAGAAAAGTTGACTTATGATATTTTAAAATTTAAATAAGTATGTCAAAGTGCATGTTTGGTTCTAATTTTTAAAAGTGATTATAGCTTTGTAAAATGTATAATCACTTTAAAGTTCTGTTTGTTTCAACTTATTTAATAAGTTGCTTTTAGATTGTATAAACTGCCAAAACACATAATCATTTCTAAAAAACTAAGTTTCAGAAACTTATTTAATAATCTCTTTTAAAAAAATTACACCAAACAAAACTAATCACTTATTCAATAGTCTGATTATAGTTCTGTTTTCAAATAAGCTGTACCAAACGAGCCCAAAGACTCGTTTGATATGCTGAGGGCTTTGTGTTCCCTGGCTTCTATTACCGCAGCGACATTCTGCTACTGCAAAAAGGGTTTCATAATCAATTCTTCCAATTGAAGGATCAATGGACGACTAGGGACTCATTACATTTCTATGCCATTGAAGCACTTTTCCAAGGCTTTATGCTTCCTCTTTTTAGGCTAACATATAACTAATCCTAGTAATATTGTCAGTTACCAAATAATATCCGTTTTGCAGTATCATTATTACTCGGGATCCGAAACTTATTTAACTGCTTGAAAGGCGTTTCATCCAGAAAAGGAAAAATCTGTTGTTTACTCCCAATCTCTGCTCTTGTCACTTGTAAGTTGTGTCCCGCATAGTTGCGAGGTTGTTAACAAGGATTTGTAAATAACATTGTAAGATTTATCAGCAAATAATTATCAGATATTACGACTGTTTGAACAGATTTAATACGAGCCCTTCTTGTAGGAGTACAGCATTATTAACTACGAGGCTTTACGCATACATAAAATAACATTTTCCGGCCTTGACACATATGTTCATTGTCGTATACCAACTGTATAAACAAGTGTTCCTTCCTTCCACTTGATATGAATTCTCTATGATTTAGTGGAGTGTTAAAATTCTTTTGCAACTGATGATTGGGAAAATTAATGTTAGGAGTACATGTTTACTTGATCATCATGAATGATTGTTCATATAAAGCGTTAAGGGATTTTTTCCTTTACGAATTATTATTGTGCGGTTCCAGTTTATAGTTATTGCCTTTCAGTGTTAACAGGCTTCTCACTCCTCCTGGAACTCCTCTATTTCCTCCATCGGATGGAAGTGAATCTCAAATTACGTCAGTGGCTCCAAGGAGCAGCTCCTCGGTCAGATCTGCCTCTTCAACTATGGCTTCAAGGGTGTGTTTTGCACTTTTACCGTATGTGCTTTAGAGATTGAGCTTTTGGTCAGATTGATAAAATAGATGTGTTTGCTTCTGTTATACATATATCATAATCCAACTTCAGACAAGGAGAAACAACATAATCCCCTTTTCTTTCTTATATTGTCCAGATTAGATACTGATTCTTGCTACAGGTGGGACTTGGACTGTTCTTCCCTTTTATGGGCGGTAGAAGATACCACTCATCCTTTTCTGCTAGGGTATTTGATAACTGATATATCTGTTTGCAATCATCCTTCCAGATATTAAAGTGAATCAATTCAGTAAAATCTATTTATTTAGGAGCGTGATATTTCCGAAAGCTCCTCCTCACATTCATATGACGGAGGACCTTATGGAAACATCAAATTTCCTTGTAGAAAATACAATTCCGTTATTTATCATATATGTATTGTCTTAGTAACTTGGACTGGTGCGATTATAGTATTGGGTGGTTTTGCTCTTCTAATCTGGCGTGTATATCTTCCCGTGCCTGCTCATGAAATTGCGGGCTCCGAGACCTTGGCTGTTAGAGACTGAAACTGACCAGCTCTTTTTACATATTTTTCTCTTGAGGAACTTAGTGAGTTAGACCATTTATTGATTGGGGAAGGTTTTATGAGCCTATCAAGGTTACAAACAGGTCTAGTTGTCCACAAAAATAGTTAGGATGAATTCATTGCCTCTATGTTCATTGTGGATAATGTGAACAAAATGAATTTGGATGGCAAGTGGGTCATATGTCAACCTGATGGCTAGCTTATATAGTTTGGCTACACATGTTTTTCACTTGAATCCAATTTTGGGGATATACCCCAAAACTTTATGTTAGATGTTTAACTTAATTAATACTGTCGACCGCAGGTTCAACATCTTGCCCGTTCCCGTCTTGTATACAGTAATAGTCCATCCAATATTAGACTGAAATATTGATTGACTTGATTTTATTTTTGTATTTAATTCATATGATTCACTTTAAATGTAACTGTGGCAAGAAGAATATTCTCATTTCATTACCTCATTTTGGCATATATCTTGCTCGTTAGACTTCATATCATGAATAAAAATGTATAAATAGACTGTCTTTCGCTTTCAGCTTTCTGTCTCTCAATTAGTGAGCAGCCATCCCTCAAGACCTGCTAGAAGCAGTTCAGTGACTCGGCCATCTGTCTCTAGCAACCAATATGGTACCTACTCAAATAAATCCACCTCCATTCTCAACACAAGTTCGGCTTCAGTTTCATCTTTTATTAGATCTTCCACTCCAACCGCTCGATCAAGACCTTCCACCCCAGCAGCCCGTTCAACGCCCTCACGGTCTTCAACTCCTTCAAGGGTGCGTCCAGCCCCCTCCACAAGCTCTTCCAGAGACAGAACGAGACCATCCCAAAACTCAAGACCTTCAACTCCGACTTCTTCAAGGCCTCAAATTCCAGCAAACTTAAATTCCCCCGCTACTCGAGCAATTTCCAGGCCATCTACTCCTACTCGTCGGAATTCAGCACCACCGTCTTTGTCTCCATTTACTGGACCTTCAACATCAGTTGGGCGTGCTCTGTTGAATGGGCGCAATCCAGCACCGGTATCACGACCAAGCTCCCCTAGTCAACGAGTTCGACCCCCACCACAGCCAATCGTTCTCCCTGATTTTCCGCTAGACACTCCACCAAATCTACGGACAACTTTGCCGGACAGGCCACTTTCTGCTGGTAGGTCTAGGCCTGGTGTTGCCCTCAGTCTGAAGGGGAACATTGAGACCCCAAGCCCTGCAATGTCCAGAAGACCATCATCACCCACTGTCAATAGGGGAAGGGGACGCATACATGCCAATGGCCAGGCCTTTGATATGGTGGAGTCTAGAAAAGCTTCACATGGCTTGGAGTCGTCAACACGGAAACCCGTGAAGACATCTACAGACAGCACAGGATTTGGGAGGACCATCTCAAAAAAATCATTGGATATGGCTATCAAACATATGGTAGGCATGCCCTTATCATTCCTTTCTTCGTTTCTTTATATGCAAATTTCTCAATTTTAATGTCAATATCTGTTTATAATGCTCACATTTTCAAGTTATATCCACTTTCTTCTTATAAAATAAGGTTTCGTGTGTTATCTGTTATTTGTGTAATTGTAGATGTTAATTAAACTAAGCTGCAATAGATAATATGATGTCAACATCTTTAATGTTGCCAGTGTCACATGCTTATAGGGACCAAGTATTTTCTAATCTTCAGTTTCTGTATAAAAATCACTAGTATTGATTTTTTTGCCAATTATTGTTAACTTCACTCAAGAAAGTTCTCTGGTGCCAATCACCATACTTGTGGTCAAACTTATCTATAAAAGAAAACTTAACTCGTCAAAATGTCTTCTTTAGTTGCCATAATTTACTATAATAGTGAAGATTAGATGAATATTTCTCAAAATTATTTCATCATAAAACCGCTGCTGCCATCACAACACCACTTACCCTAGAAGTAGTTTCAACCTTTGCTAAGTTTAGGGAGAATAAGACGAGAGTTATAGCCAGAACTTGGTGATAGGTCTCCCAGTAATTAAGGAACTGACCTGCTATATAAGTTAGGAGGTCTTCTATTGGATTCAAAGCCTTTCTCTCCTTTTCAAAACAGAAGAAAGGAGAAGTTTTCTTGGAATTAACGGGCATTATATAATTGGCAAGTTTTGCACAGGGTTTCGCTTTATTAAGCTAATAATAATGAGACAAGGAGGGGGACATAAACCTTACCCCAAGAAACTTGAAGGATTACAATGTGGAAAACTGGGATACACAGGGCAACATGTAGGCTTAACCTCAAAAAAAATCATCTCCTGTAAGAAACAAACCCATCTGCATCTTGCTTGCAAGCAATATAATAATCTTTAGGAATCTGAGTTTGGGTGCATAGAAACCTTACGATATTTGTGCTCGTAAGCCCAAGCCGCTAACTTATCCACAGGCTTATTCCCTTTGCAGTAAACATGAATAATCTGATAATTACAAGGAAGCAACGAATGCACCTCTCTCATGATATACTTGATGTCACTACTTACTAGGAACAGCAACAACACCTGAAAAGTAGTCAAGTAGAATTTTAATCACATGTGACTACAGAGAGAATTTCTTAGCGGTAATACTTATCAAAAAAAAAATGTTCTTAGCGGTAATCAATTGAAGGCCTCTCAACAAAATTTTAGCCTCCCTTAACATATTAGTTCCTTTGCCATGTCATGATGCCCATACCATTGTGATCACGTGAATATGGAATAAAGTACTTCGTTGTTATTGCTGTTGTCACCAGCACACGATTAACTTCGAAAGTACTTTCACTTGATGTTTAAGAAAGATTATGACAAGGCTTGTATCCAGATCTTTGAGATAGTTTCTTGAGTAACTAAGAAACTGATCTTCTCGGTGTATGAAATCATTTTTTGGGTACTAGCCTGTTCATCCCTTTTCCTTAACAGAAGGAATAGATCTGGCAAGTGACCAGGATTACAACTTACCACATGGAGCCTTTTTTCATATTTGATGTTACTATTTTTTCAATTTATATAATATAATTACGATTTTTCGGATTTATTGTACTTTCTTATATATGTGTATATAGAGCTCTCTCTATATATATATATATACACGTGCATTTTATTTTTAATTCACCCCACCTTTCCCCTGCTTGGGTTATCAAGGATTCATTTTCCGCCTACCCCAACTAGTTTGGGTTAAAGGGCAGCGTTCTCTTTCATGTCATCAGGTACTTCGATGGTGTTCAAATTATGATAAAAGAAAGAAAAATCTTCAATGTTCATATGGTCGTCAATGCAGAAGTTAAAACAAGAATTTCTCGGGCATGTGAAATCATAAAGATATTTGTGTTTGGTTGCAGGACATAAGAAATGGGAACTGTGGCGCTCGTCAGCTTACCGGGCCAACCCTCTTCCCACAGAGTATTCGATCTGCAAACTCCAAAAGCCAGCACGATCGAGCTATAAGTGCTCCAGCATTAGTAGTAGATGGAAATCAGCCTGTTAGCAGCAATATCAGTGTCATTTCAGAAAATGGAAACTATCTTCAGAGGTATCCTGAAAATGGAAATATAGAAAACAAATATCGTCCTACTATATCTGCAAGACTGACCGAAGTGGACATGTACGAGAGTTCACGGTATGATGCAATTCTGCTTAAAGAGGATTTGAAGAACACAAATTGGTTGCATAGTGCTGATGATCAAGGACTCATATTTGATAATGGGTTCGAACATCTGCCTGAACCTTTTGGTCCCTTGTAAACCCCTTTGCTCCAAGTGTTTGTTTTTAATCTTATGTTTTCGCCTATATTCTTTTATTCAGATGTTTTCTTTAATTCCTTCACAGGCAGCATTACCACCAAAATTCAAAATTTGACATATTTATTGGGCTAAGCATTTAGAACTACTTTCTCAATCCTCATTGATTTCTTGGAAAATTATCCCAACTTTTTGGGAAAGAAAATACTGAGAAAAATGAATGTGACGTTAGAAATGTATTAAACGGTATAATATACTCTCCGCTAAGTTTTATGCTATAGTAGTCATACAGTGACATGCTTCAAAATAATTGCTATTAAAATTTTCTTTTTTGCTCTGGACAAGTTAATTATGTCGCTTTTGCTAGGGTTTTTTCACTGCCTGCTAAAGCGTATGACATTTTCTGTAAAATAATTGCAATTACACGGGATTTTTAACTGTGCATAGTTGGCCTAAAAGTCAAGTATGGCACAAACATTTTTAGTTCCTAATCACAGTGACCAATTATCTAGTCTCAACTACAAACCACCTTACAACGCGCTCACCCCGAGCACCAAATTAAAAAACTATACCAGGAGGCATCATTCTTAAATAAGACGGAGTAATAAGAGAATAGATGGTCAAAACTCAATATCAATTCTATGGTTTTACATGATATAAATGCAAAGGAGTACCTAACCAGAAACGGGGTAGTTTATTGCAATAAACCTCTCCAACCCTAGCTCTACATGTACGGGAATCTTTGGCCTCTGCTCCAAAAACAATTTTACTCTTTGGATAGAAAATAACCAGACAATGGTTGAAAGTTATCGCCCTGAGTTTGCAGGGTTCTTATTGACCAAATCAGCACCACTGACATATCTAGCCACAAAAGATATTAATCGAAATGGAGCACCAATCAGTGGAGCATCAGAGATTGGGACATTATTCACCTCAACATTATGAAAATCCTCCAGCTCCACTTTTGCAACCTGAAATTCATTCTCATCCAATGGAATCTGCACAATTCCTTCTGACATAATGGTTTCAGAGTTGGGCACTAGAGCAGTGTTCTCTACATTTTCAATGGCCTTCATCTTCTCACCGGATTCAAACAATGGGTCAGCAATGACGGCAGCATGAGCTGAACTTTCTACATCTAACGCACTTGCAGACCTTCCATCCATTGGATCAGAGATAAGAAGTGAACCTTCAGCACCATGGGCGGCAGGGTCAACTTTACCAACCATCGGATCAGAACCAACAGATGAAGATAGTTCACCTGTTATTGTGCCCCTTTGGTTAAGCTCAGCGTTCAACTGAAACAATACGTATTACCAGCCATCAGACGGACCCAATAAGAAAATTAAATATGAATTTCAAACTTGATTTGCTATTTCTCTCTCTTTTCCCGAAGAGGGTTGAAAAATGCACGTTGAAATATTCATTTTCATCTCTAACCTTTATGATTAGACATACAGAACTTCCTTATCTGTTTCTGGAAAGAATAATAATGGAATGAGTTTCAAAGCTTTTTGTGGTTTACTCATTTGCTACTGCAATTGCTTAATTACCTTCTCAACAAGCTTTGCATTTTCTGAGAGCAATTTCTCAACCATTGATGGTGCAGCAAGCATCTGTGATTTCAATTCCTCGCTTTCCAGAGCATGCTACACCAGCAAAAGCTACTGTCATGAGAAGATACAGCGTATGAAAGAGAGAAGCACACATTCTCACAAACTCCATTGCATTCTTATCAGTAGTTCGAGTACATTGCCCTTCTCGTGAAATTCGTACTCCAAAAGGTAGAATATACACACCACATGGTTAATTCACATAATGCCTCATTTTGAAAATGATACCAAGTATCAAGTCAAGTGATCCATTTTGCATCATGATGCATATCTTTTTCCACATAAAACCTTTTCCAAATGAAAGCAGGACTTGGGCATAGCTAAAGAAAAGAATACCTTTAGCACATATCTTTCTTCATTTTCTAAAGGGTAAGCGACACAATGGAAAGCGAGTTTCAACCAAAATATTTCCTATGCTTTCACATACATACATAAAGACAAAATATACTCAACTCAACTACGAATTTTATCCCAAACTAGTCGGGATAAGAGCAACACACACACACACACGCGCGCGCGCGCGTATAAACAAATATATATACATATATGTCTTGTATATACGTGTATGTATGTTAAAAATCAATCCAATATTGGACAAGAATAATGTTATTTTTTGGACGAGTCACAATAATTAAAAATTCATAATACAACAGGACCTATTTATTTGAACGAAGAGTGAGAAGAAAGATTCAAGAAACAAACCATGATGCACTTTTCAGTTGATAAATATGCTGAATTCTGTATCTGTGAGTGCAGACCAGTTATGTTTTCTGTAAGCTGCTGATTATCTTGTAAGAGATTCTTTCGGGATCCTTCCAACTCCATTACCTGCAAGGCTTTGATTTTACTATCCATATCAGAACTAATAAGCATACCTATAGTTGTAAATATCTGCGAATGGTTCATCACGTGTGCATATGTGATAGGAGGACTAAGTACAGGCATTCTTATCATTTAATAACTACAACTCAAAAGTATATACATACAAAAAGCAGGGCTCGTTGCAATACAAGGAAGATCAGGAAGAGCTTAGTTAACAAAAGCGCGCCTAGGCACAAAGCGAGGCGAGGCGCAGGTTTTGGGCTTCGCTCAGGAAAGGCGCAGTGCAGAAAGAGAAGCGTGCGCTTTTAGTGCTTAACCCCAAGGTGCAGGCTCAAGGCGCAACTAAGCCCTCCTTGAGCGACCAATTAAATAAATAAAATAAAATAAGGAAGTCCAATGGATAGCCCAAGATTATATCGATTTTTTAAAGTCGTTGGGAGATCCATACGAAAGGGCACACTCTTATATTATCTAAGCTTGCTTTTCTTCTCATGCAATCATTAGGGTTTCCAATTTTTATTCTTATGTACTTCTCATCTGTTATTCTGTACAATCTCTTCTTCTGTTACTCTATTGTTCTCTATTTTTATTTTTCTTTTCTTTGTTGCCTATTAAAAGTACCTTGTATTATGATAGATATTGATTTAAATGATTAAGTTTT
>JAUMHB010068652.1:0-13526 GCA_032359685.1 Pittosporum tobira | reverse complement strand
ACACATCTACAAGTTAATTTCGAGTATTAATTTAGTCGTACGGTCTTAACGCATAGGGATTGTTCATAAGGTCTTTACGACTCTTATATTCGAATCATAAATTACGCTCTCGAGCTAGTATAGGTTTTTCCTAATGCTTGAGTCTATGGATTTACGCTAACTATAGCTCTGATGCCAACTGTTACGCCCCCAATTTTCTACTATCGAATCCACGTCAAAAACTGGTCATCAGAAATCATCTCAGCATACTTAAGTAGTTAGTAGTTGACAACTCGCCCTGTTATATCTTACAAAGATCTGACATACAAATAAATATACACACAACAGAAGCAATAATATTTAAATAATAAATATTCATTACAATAACAGGGCTGGTATGAGACAAGGTCGTACAACATATATAATTGAAAACATACTAGTTAGACAAATCCAAACGCTCTAGTAGTACTCTAACTTTTCCTTGCCTTTGGAGGACTCACCTCTCTCCCTAATCTTTGGAAGGTTTACTAAACATAACAAGAAATGAGCGATAGGGCTCAGCAAGTAAACTATTCATGTTTTTGAATTTAAAACAACGCTCCTTCCAGTCAAAAAGTCAAAATGATAATTTTGAGTCATAAACAGTTCATTTGAAATTCATTTATTTGAACAATGAATTTCCATAATACATGCATGATTTGCGAAGTAAAGGGATATCATGCAAAACAACAATTTAACAGTTGAATAATTGAACACCAATTCATTTCATTTGGCATTTCTGCCCGACACTTATGTCATAAAGTCATCATCGACATAAAATCAAGTTTAACTCAAACTCCTGCCCGTATAAGTCACAACTACAGGAATTAACCATGTAGGGTCTCGACACACCGGTCTTTAGCTATGTTCAATATTCGAGATTAAATAATTCATACGGTTCATAATGGTATTTCAAATAATCATGGCATGTTATACACGAATGATATGTCTGAACATTTTAAATAAGTATATTGATCATGCTTGCATATCCAATAATGTATAAGCATTCAACTCATACAATTATGGCAATCACGTATAACGAATGCAGATTATACGTATGAAGCTGAAATAATTAAACATGTATAAGTGAAACAATTAACTTATACAAGTAGGGAATAATTTAACTTGCTTTAGCGTAGCTTCCTAGCATTCCTTGAAATGCACTTGCCTACTTGTACGCTCCCCTTGTCCTCTCTTGACTGGTTCCTAAATCAATAACGACCTAATGTCAGTAACTTGATTGTTCATAGTTTTCAAAAGATTGTTTTGTTCATAGTTTTCAAAGGATTGTTTTGTTGAAAGTGATATTTTACCGATGCATGTCTGTTGAAAAATTATGTCTTGAATGTTATGTTTTCATTTATTAATTGAATGATTTTGGGGTTGCGTTACCAAACACCTACTTAGCATGTGGGTACACACTGAAGAGGTTAAGAGTTATATTCCCCTGCTCTAAGATTTTGGGGCAAAGTTATGAGAAGTATAAGTTGCGGAATGAGTAAATGTCCATGTAACATGATCTTTATTCTTTTGATAAATTTGAGTTTGATGTTGCGAATCATGTAGGACACAATCGTATTTTATTGTGGAGGTATTTAGGTTCGGATTATTTTATGTTCTCATAATTTTAAGTTCCAAAGTTATGTATTATTAAAATAATTTTGTTTATTTGAAGAGAAAAAGGTTTTAACAAATGTATCTAATTTTTAGCGTTGATAGTAGGCGTATTTGATGAGCATTATTTGCTCATTTTTGCTGTGATTTAAGTTTTTGCAAATTTACTAGACTGAGATGTGAGTGTTCGAAGATTTTGGACAATAAAGGATGGAATACGAGCGCGCTGGGGATTTGCCTTAACTCGAGAAAGGAGATTAATGTGTGTTGAGTATCAATAATATTAAACCATGTTTGTAACTTCATTTTTGCTGTAATATAATGGAATGATGTATATGTGATCTTGGGTTGAGTCAAACAGGGATCATACTGGTATATTGACCACTTGTAGTTCAAGATGAGGATGTTTGACAACCGGTTTTTCGAAGAAATGGATTAAGTGACTTAAATTAATAAATTATTTTCAGAAAATAGTGATTGTGCAGAACTGAGGTGTCACATCTCCTTAGTTGTCAAAATTATGGATGATCATTTGAGGGATGATCATGCCCATTCACTTGCTAACCATCTCCAATCTTGACCATCCAACCTACCAATTAAGGGTCAAAGTAAGAAACATACTCCTCCCATCTCTAAAGTCACGGCCAAAAGAGAGTTGTGGGTGTTTCATTTCTTCATTCAACCTTAGAAAGAAAAAGAAAAGGAAAACATGATACCCTAGTCTGTCCTTAGCATTTTTAATGAAAAATTTAAGCTTCAAAGCCTCAATAACCACCATTAAGTGGATTCAAACCCTAAGTTGTTCAAGATATACATGTAAAATCTGAGTTGAAACATAGGCTTAGTGGAATGAAGGACAAGAAGAAACACAACTATGAGAGCATACTTTCACCTTCTGATCAAGGGAGCAAGGGGGATCAAGGAGGGCTTAAGTTCATCAAGTTCAAGCCATGATTTGGAGAATCAAAGGTAAAACCCTAACCCTAGCTCAAAGTATTATGGTTATTTAGTTGAAAACATGGATTTGAAGTTAAGCATATTAAGATTATGATCATGGTTGATTAATTAATTGATTAATGGATGAGAATAGTAGTAGAATTATAGCCATGGCATTTGAAGACATGAAGTGAATATGTAGATTAAAGTTTTAAAGTCATAAATTCATGGATAAATGGTTGGGTTATGATTATGTTATGTGTTTGTTGAATATATAATTGTATTTTAAGTGATGGATAAACACTTAACAAAAGATAAAAGAAGTTTAAGGCACTTTTGGTAATGTGTAGAATCTGAAAATTGCTACTGTTAGTCATGCCACGAAATTTATATAAAATAATTGGCTGGTCTAATGGACTTGAAACTTTTACTGAATATAATTAGTTTCATAATTTTTGGAGTTCATTTGTTATTTTAATAAATTTCTGGAATGGGACTGCAAAAAGCTTTCTACAGAAATAGAGTAATTGGGTTTTCAATCAAGTTTGGAATATCATAGAAAATAATGTATTTGTCAAAAATTTACGAAATTTTTTCAATGCATACTTGGGCAAGTCTAGTTTATTTGTAGAAAGGTTTAGTATTTTTGGACATTTTCTAGTATTTTATTAAAATACCCAAAATACGTTTCAGAAACTTTCTTCAAAGCAGAATTTTCTGAAAATTAACTTAATTTTTGGAAAATCATATCTCATTCATTATAAGTCCAAATTGAGTGATTCAAGAGTCCACCTGTAGCTACAGAAGTTTAGTTTTTGAAAACAAATGAGTATATTTTCATAAGAGGTCCGTATAATAATATATACATATTTAAGTACACAGGATATAGAAAAAAAAAAGAGCTTGTAGTAAGGAAGTTGTATTTTTCATAAGTAGAATGAGTTTAATTAGAGAATGGGAAATTATTAAAGGTAAAGAAATAAATTAGAAATGATTGAACTTATTGTATTGATAAAGAATTATAGTAATGATATAGGAATTGTGTAAAGCTAGGAAAAAGGTCGAGGAAGGAGCAAGAGCCAGTAAAGGCATTTTGGGAGTATGTTTAAGCACAAGCAAGGCAAGTACATAATTCATCCTTACTTTCACGTATAATTTCAATTGCTTCATTATACGTGCATATTCTTATTGTCATGAATACATGAGATTTTACCACTTGTGCATATGAGATTTAAATAGTACTTTGAATGTCATACATCTCTACCATGTATGGCATGCCCCATAAGAGCTTAGATGATCTCGAATAATAAACGGAGATCGAGTATGCCAATGATTAGAAGACCAGTATACCGAAACCCTCTAGGAAAGAGTCATGTAGTCGTAGGATGATCCCTGCTTGTGATGTGTACTTCGCTAGAGAAATTTATTCATTTTGTCCGGACTGAGTATTAGGACCGGGTGAATTTTATGAGACATAGAAAAAAATTAGTACATGCATACTCACACTTTATTATATATTGTTGCATGATTTACTTTGGAGCTCGTAGATTATGCTTCCGTTCTAGAACTCAATGTTTGCCCATGAGTTCAAAACGAGTTTTATTTCAAAATATCTGAATTTTCATAAATGTTTAAAATTGTTATTATTTAGTGTTGAGAGTTTTGTACTTGTTGAGCATAATTCACTCACCCTTCCTATGTTTAAATGTTTTTCAGCTAGCTTAGATCGAGAAGGTAGTCCAAAGCACTTGTGACGACGAGCGAGAAAGTTGGGGATTTGTCTAGCCTGAGTAAGAAGGATTGAAGTGAGTTGCTTATTGTAAATATTTTGATAAATATTGCTTGTAATTTCTACATTTTCCGTTGCATCGCAACGGACCAAGAATGTAATGTAGATCTTCGGAAAGATTAAATAAGGATTAGTGTTAATACATTGTACAATTGGAAGTAAGAAATATTTTTGACGACTGGTTTAGGTGAATAGTAGTTGTACGGAGACCGGGATGTCGTAGATGACTAGACTAGGTGTTATAGCCCTGGCAAGGACAAAAAACTTTTGCCCCTAAGACTAAGTTATAATCACACCCAAGGCTCTCCAGCCTAAGGCTTGTGAACCCAACATATATATACTTTGTGAAATTTACAACATATGTGTACAAACCAAAATCAAATATTAAGCAACGTTGAGGCAACAATAGGCAACATATGATCTTTCACAAACTAAGATAATATAATGGAAACATCATTTATAGTAAAATGTCAATCTTTTATTGTTGAACTCAATAAATCGGATTACAAGCCCTCAACGTTGAGTAGTCATACTAGATTTTTTCCCCATCTATGCAAAACTTCAGCTAAGACATTGCCATTAGCCCTATTTGTGTGCCAAGGCAGTGCCACCAAGTGCCGTGAAATTACTTCACCAAATAATAATTTCCACCATGCCAAAGTCCCTTTTTTGAGTGCCTAGAATTTTATTTTTCATGCTTAATGGTTGGTTGTTTTCATCGTGCCAAACCATTTAAGTCCAATTTCTGCTTGCTAGCACCCTTGTCATGCCATGGCTGCGCCATGAGAAAAAGTTAGGTTGCCGAAACCTAACACTAGGACATCAAAAGGTAAAAGGGTGTCATTTTAGTAGATAGCGAAGGTAACCTTAAAATTTTGAGAATGTGTAGTAACAATTAACTCTAGTGTTTGTAATGTTTGAGCCATGTTAGATTTTGGTGTTGTAAAACCTAAATATTACACTATATATTCATTCAATTATTGAACAATGTATTTATAAGAATACCAATATTATAAAAATTATTAAATATTATTCTTCGTATTTGATCTTGAAGATATATATAACTTTGCCATGTATTTATGGTGACTAGAATTTCCAAAGAAATGGAATGAGAATTTGGAGGTGTTAAATAATTAAAACATATATACATATAAATAACACATATTAAAAATTAAATAACTCGCATTATCTGATGGAAAATTTGCAAATTTTCTATTTTATAATTGAAACAAAATATAATTAAAATCATGCAATTGGCATTATCCAATGAATACTTTGCAAATTGCATAATTTATAATCATTTGATAAAGTATGATACCTTTATAAGGTTTATAGCTAAAATGATGGTTCTCATTTAAGGGCGAAAATAATAGATATCCCCATTTAATGAAGTCGTCTGATGATATGCCCATATAATACGGGCTTAGCAACTACATCGGATAAGCTACATCTTAGTTTAGCCGGAAAAGTATAAAAATTTTAAATATTTTTTTCTTAAATTCTATTCATGCCACAATAATAAAATTCCCAAATTGTTTACACCATGATTAAATCCAAATCTATTCATCATTTATTTACCTTCTAAATCCAAACTAAAAATGAGAATGTGAAATATGAATTTAATGTTACTTATTATTAGTTTAGGAATGGTTTTAAATACTATAGTTTTGCTTTGTTTTTATTTCCTTTTTGGCTACTCATCCACGGAACCAAAAAACATTACTTTTTTTTTTTATTTAAAAAAGGAAACGGCACCCTCTTCGTTTATTTTTTCTTAAACAACCAAATGCCGTCCTAGCCTACATTCCTATAATTGAACCAAAATCATTTTCAGGAGCACCAGGCCGATGTTTTGGCGGCCCTACTCATCACACCAACATGTTTGGCCTTGCCTTCAGCACGAGATCAGAGTTTTCTTTCGATTACCAATCACTCATGTAAAATATACTACTGAATTTCTGTTTGTTTTTTTGATATCCTTTTTCATTTTTGTATTTGAAATTCAGCAGTGAAAATCTATGTCAAAGTATTTCGATTAATTTATAATATTTTAATCTGGGATGGCAATTCTGAATTGATTATATTTTATATAATATTAGTGTTAGCATGCATTTTCTCAATAGATCGCATGTTTCTTGTATGGCAGGGAAATGTTCAATTGATCGTGGTTCATTGCATTTCAAAAGACACTCTGAAAGGTTGGTCATACTATCACCAAGAATCTTTTATGGTTAGGGTTTGTTTATACGAATAGTATATCTCTTTTGATAACTATATTTTAGTTTCCCGTTGTATTTTCTTAAAGAAATCTCAAATTTTCTGTTTTTGTCCAACACAGTTTATTAAGTTGGTCAATCTAGACCTTTGAGACCATTACGGTTGCATGGAAACTTTTCGCAACTGGTAAGATGTTTTCTAGTAAAATGAGCTTGTTAATGAAAACTTGTTTCATTATACCCGATTGTAAACGAACATAGTTCGAAAAATAATTTTTTTACCTTAACGAGTCAAGCTAGAATTCAATTCATTAAGCTACATGATCTTTTTATCAAGCTCAAGCCGAGCTTTAACTTAGTAGAGCCTGTTCGCAAAAAGATCTGTTCATTTAACACCCGTAGTCTCCATGGTTCAAGGAAACTCAATGATTGGCAAACTAAATAAATGATTATTTTCAAAAACTCACCCCTTCACTTCTTTGTTTCTCTCCTTTCTCGTCCAAAAACGTAGTTTTTCGTAGTCTAGCTACAGCTGCAGAGAACTTATGAAGATATGGGATATATTACCTTTTCATCTTTGCGAATAAGTTTTTCTTTTTCTTTCTCTCTTTTATCAATAAATCTATATATCTCTTTATCCCTCTAGAGAACCAAATTAGACCCTTTTAAACTATTTAGGTGGCCTTTTATGTGAATTTTATTAGAAGGTTTATTATACAATGCATGCAATTGCATGCTTCCTACTTAATTAGATATCTTATTTCTTGTGTATTATTTGAGTGTAATGTACCACTAGTAATTTAGTATTAATAATAAAAATATTCTCGTCTCAATTTAACAAAATTGTACGGCCATACAACCTGAGAATTCTGATTTGAAGGTCTATGTAAGACTGAAGTTTCACCCTAAGCATTTTTATAGTACTTTCCTTACTTTGTAAGTAAAACTATATAAGCTTATTTCATGAATTGATATTTGACATGATATCCTTAATTACATGCATGATCGATTGTACGTGTGTAATAAAATAATCCTCCTTTGTAATCGGGTCACTGTAGATGTATTCTACCATTTAAAAAATATATTCTTCTAGAATTTGGTAGGGTTATCTACATGAAATGTTCAAATCTTACAGTAAAAAGAAGACTAATTTCCAAGTCACTTGTACATATTAAAGGCTTAAAACTACTAGTTTTCCTTATGGAAATGGATGAGTAAGTTTCTTCCTATGTTCTTCCCGTTGTATAGGGTCACCAACAAAGTAGCAATAAAATCTCGTCATGTAGAAATGATTTTGTAATTAACACCTTTGATGGGTTTAATATGATGTAGTTGGCTGAACAAGATCTACCTCTACTGTCCTTTTATGTGAATTTTCATGCACAATAGTAGGAGGTGTATTATAAAATGCAATAGCCTGCTTCCTACTTAGTTAAGTTCTTTCTTGTGTATTATTTACAAGTCTTCCTCTATTATATTTTAGTGAGCCACTTTACCTTATAGTACCACACGTGTCTAGTAAGTTCATTAACTTGAATGTTTGGTCATCTACGCATGCAGAATGGAGAAGTGGGTGAAACAATTTGAACATTTAAAGCACCAACACATCATAGGTTCAACAACTTGTGAAGTTTGAAGGAATGATTTTCTCACGTCATAGGTATATTCATCACTGTTAAAGCAAGTTTGCATTTTTTAACTCTTATTTGTATATCTTTTTCTTACTCCTATATAATAACTATAACATCAACAACAATAATAACAAATAAACAAACAATAATATCGTCTCAAGTTAACCAAACAAAATGATATGTCTGGATAATCTGATGTATTTAGAAGGTCTATATAAAGTCTTATTTATAATTAATTTTAGCATTTTTATGGTACTTCCTTTATTTTGAAGTAAAACCCACAATATTGTGCAATATTCTCACAATGTTGATACTACACACATCAAAACAGCATCAAATTTTAAAGAAAGATTGGAAGTAGGAAAACTATAACAGTTTAGTAATATCTTTAGTCCTTTACGTATAAATGTGTAATATCAATAAAGATACGAAGCCAGTCAAGTCTTACATCTTTCCTTTGTCATTAAGAAGATATCAAAGTCGAGTTATTCTTTTGCAGAAGGTACGAAGCTAGCTAGTCCAGTCTTACATCTTTCCTTTGGCATTAAGAAGTTATCAAAGTCGAGTAATTCTTTTGCAGATTCTACAGTAGTCTAAGGCTCCGAACTTCGGAAAAAAACTCGTAAAAGAATGGACAATAGAAGGTGTCAAGCCACGGTAGGAAGGACCTGATCGGCATGGAGCAACAAGCAATGCAAGGTCCCACTCATGACGTAGCAAGTAGTCCAGGTTCTAATATATAGAGGTTTCCTGCCCCTTCTGAAATCATTTATCTCACACCAATGCCACTTCAGCACTTCACCCTTATGACTGAAGACTATCAAAGGTTATAGGGCAACAGAGGTAAGCAAATTTGTGATCGACATTTGAAGTACCAATCCAATTCTCACAATTTTATTGTAAATCGAAATGTCCGGAAACATATGCTTGAGAGTGCTTCTGTGCAGGTATCGTTCCAGCAGTGCTTCTTTAAATGGAACCACGTCTAACAATGTTATTGAGGTTCACAACAAGGACAGTAACCACTATACTGATATTTATTCTTAATTCTTACAATTTTCCCAATACATTGTTGTGTACTTCATCACTATGAACGCAAGGTGCTTATTTGTGTATGTATTCATTGTTGAAATTTTAATAACTTCGTTTTGGAAGAAATTATAAGTCATAGATTACTTAAATAAGTGAAGGGTTCCTTTAAACATAATACAATATATATATATATATATATATATATATATATATATTTTATGAAATGGGTGGGAAATGCACATAATGACTATGACAGTCCAAAGAATTGTAGATGAGGTGACTTGTCCCTTTGTTCCTCTCTCTGTCCTTCTAGTGTACTTTCCACATTAGTAAAGTTTCTTCCTTCTGATTTTGTTTGGTATGTATCTCGTAATGTTCAAATATATTTTATACAGTATGTTAATTCAAAGTTGATTTTAGATATGGGAATATGGTGATTAAAGTTGAAGCAACATTATTTATTCTTTCGGTTGGTTTTATATGTTATTGATGTTACAATGTTTCAACTGACAAAATTCTCATATCCCAGGGACAAAGTCGTTGTTCATTAATTATATTTCGAAAATTCGTTCTTCATATGCATAGAAATTGTCATCTTTTTGTTAAGACGACAGAATTGGGTGTCATTCTCAGCCAGAACAACCTTCAAAAAAGAGGGATTCATCCAGGGAGTAGAAGTTTCATATCTCACTATAAGACTCGTTAGTTGATCACTTGTATTGTGGGGCTTCTAACAGCTTTTGGACTGTTGTCTTATCATTTTGTGAATTTTTGTGGGTGATGCCAAGGGTGGTTTATGGGATAATACAACATGGAGAGAGTCACACTTATGAGGCATTGGGGGATCCGACATCATTTGCTTACATCAGTCTGTGATGGACCTTATGGAAAGAGCGTAACAAGTGTTACCTTTATGGCTTGGAGAAATTTATTCGCTTGCTCATTGTTTTGGCATCCTGAATTGTTTATTTCATTTTGTTGACTTTTTCAGAGAGTTTGGTTGGAGCGTTATGTAAGTTTTCATGGAGGCTGAGTGTTGTACGCTGTATTTTTTTTCCCAATATGTTTCATATATTACACATGCACTTGGATTCATCCATTTTCTGAATATTATACTGGATTTTATTGACCTGTCCATAAAAGTAATATTAAGTGTCATACTCTGCTTATATTAGTTTGATAATGGATGTGTAATTATACTTGAATTAGAATGTACGTAAGGCCTCTGTTTTTATTTAATAAAAATGGTGTGTTTCTTATTTTTATATGGGGAGCCATTTGAAATCGTAGTTGCTTTAAGTGTGCTTAAGTTGATCCCTGAAATAAGTAAAAAGTAATGGAATTATATATTCAAGTAATGTCAAGTGTTTTCTTTCATTATATTTAGAAAATCTTAGAGCATATTGTTTTTTGTTTTACACAAAAAAAATACTAAATGAATAAGTTTTTTAAACTGAGTAACATATAGATAATTACAAGAATAGTGTTAAGAGTCATTGAATAGCCAATCAAGCAATTACAACCAATGCAATAATTACACACCATGTTAGACTAAAATTGTTTTGAAGTATTAGTTATCCTATACCTGTAATAGTTTATCCTTGATTATGCTTTGTATGTGTTATATACTTGATAAGATAAGAATTGCACTCAACTCCACTAAGTTTTAAATGCACAACAAGAGAAATTGTAGCCATCTTTTTAACAGTATGTATGATAAATGTAAATGTATATTTTATAATATTAGTAATAAACAATAGTACATGTGTGTAATATTTTACCTTATTGTATATCTATATTCTTCCCTGTTCCTAGGCAAAGATTAAACCTCGATTTGGTATTTAAAGCATGTTCAGTCATGTTTATGGTTCTACTACTCACATACTTCATGTGACCCAATAAAAATTGATCACTCATTGCCTCAAAATTATGCCACATGTGAGGGGGCATGCTGTGATATAAAGTCGCATCGAGTAATAAAACAAGGCTCACTTTATAATTAGGTTACTTTACTTATTGTCAATTAATTTTGAGTTGGGTGTTTCCATATGTTCCTAGAGCAAAAATGTCAGCCTCTGCCTCCTCCTCGAACTCATCCTTTGTCAACGAAATGCCTAGCACTCTCAAGCCAATGTCATACTACAAACTTCATCCAGAAAATTTACCATGTTTCGAAGGTGTGGTAGATGTCATTACTCCCATGTCGCGGTACAAACTTCGTCTGAGTAATTACCTTGTTTGGAAGGTACAATCAATGCGTTACTCCATGGAAATAGAAGATGCGGTCGATGGGATTTTTACCCCACCTTGGGCCAAATTGCTCGCACTTGATACAAACGCCTCATAAATTGATAGCTCAGATTACTTTCAATGGTGTCAGCTTTCTTTTGATAAGTATTAGGATATGTTTCTACTGAATATAGATTTCCTAGTTAGATAGAATTAGGGTCATGCCTATGTATGAACTGGTGTAGTCCATACTATCGACCAATCAGAGGCGAATTCATTGATATTTTAGCCTTGTTTTCCTAGGAACAAATATCAATTTTATCGCCCCCCCAAAAAAAAAAAAACCATTCGGCCATCTGAGTTGAATTTCTCTATATGGTCTATATATCATGTATGCCTGTTGTGCTTCTCTAGTTGGAAGATATATAGTGAAAACAATCAGTAGGAGATCATATTCTTTAAGTGTTGGACTTATAACCTTATCATGTAGTCTTCTGCATTCAGTTAACATAACTTATTAATTTTGTAGTTTTATTTTGGTTTTCAGTCTTAAATTTGACATGTAAATACCTAATTTTGAATTACGGTTTTAGGTTAAAATAATTTTGAACTTCAGAAGCTCAACCAAAAAGCTCTAACTTAAGTGATATATCATTTCATGATACCAAAGACCAAATCCCGAGTGGGACCCAATATATATGGTTAAAGTTTCCTTTTCTACACCACTAATATGCTAGCAACTGTGTTCTCTTCAGTCTTCATATGATCCTCGTCGCTTATAGAAATCCTAACTCCTCTTTACTCCTTTTTATCCTCTATCTTGACATTTAACCCCCTCTGAAAAACATAATGTCCTGATGAATCTAGTGCAAATTTTGGGTACAGTTCTGCTTTTGAGTAACCTTCATCCTCCCATGCGACTTCATCTATCCTGCAATTCTTTCATTGTACTAAATATCGATACACTTTATTTTTATTTTTTTCATCCGTTTTGAAGTAATAGCGTTTGCTCTAGAACTCTTAGAGGTCCAATGTCAAAAACCCTATTTTCTGAATTGTTTTAGGAAGCTGAATTGCACCTCTTAAGTTCCAATATGTATGCCATGTTTGAGGCTCCTCTATGGCTTGGAAGGGCTTTGGGTGCTAATTTCAAGTTATTTCTTAAAGCAACTTTTCCTTGCTTATACGGTTTTTAGTTTCGTGTAGAGGAGATCATTGACTATAAAGTCTCTCTCGGCCCTGTGCGCCTTTCTCTGCTTTAGTTTGTAGCCTTTGCTATGCGTTATCCAACTTCTCTTCCATCGATACTGTTAAGTATTATCTCTTCTGTAGCTACACTAGTCTTGTCTCTAGAAGTCAAGCAAAAGTGGTAAGGTTCAACTCCATATATACACAAAGTGATAAAGGGTTAGTTCTCACCAAGAGATAGTACTATGAAACTCACTACAAAAAAATATGTATGTTTCATTTACCCTTCGTCCGTTTTAAAATATAAGAGTAACATGAATTTTTATTTTTCAAAATACAAGAGAAAAATGAATTTAGATTAAATTCCAGCAAAAAAATAAATAAATAGAACTGATTATATCTGCACCTGTCCCTTCCTCTAAGCTATCTCTTCTTAAATCTTTCCATGCTTTCCAAATCATCTCTTACTGCTTTATCTTTGTGCATGATCACTAAAAATTATTTTGCTATTTTATTTAGTAATTAGCTAAATAACATTGTTAAAAATATCTACAAATGAATATAAAATGCCCCACGTGGATCTACATATAGTGAGTTTTAAGCATTTTTTATTCTTATAGATGAATATTCTTCATAATATTTATTTTTTCAAAAAAATGCTCTATTGGAACAGTGGGGGTATTTAATTTGGAGCCCGTACAACTTGAAAAGTTGACGGACAATTTTTTTTGCAGAAATTGGGTAGGTTAGGGTGTCATAGGGTACTGAATTGAGTTTAATTTTCAAACTCGAATTGATAAATATATATATATATATATATATATAGAGAGAGAGAGAGAGAGAGAGAGAGAGAGAGAGAGAGAGAGAGAGAGA
>JAUMHB010068619.1:0-12334 GCA_032359685.1 Pittosporum tobira | reverse complement strand
GAGAAATGTATCTCTAATTTTTAATGGACTATAAAGGAATGACTATTTCTCATTATTATGTATGTTGTTAGGACATTAGTTTTTCTTGAATTATAATTATATTTTGGGGGGTATATGTATTTGAAATGTTAAGGCACAAAAAATTTGTGTATCCATGTTACTCATGTTGAAAGTATATCTCTTACTTCGTTGTGTTGGTTTATGATACATTGAGTTGGGATTCCCGCCTTTGAATTTTTTGCTTGCATTGGTTCTTATTGTGTCTAGTTTTCTGCAATAGCTGTTGTTTTTAGGCCTTACCAAAATATAATATTTTATTACTTTCCTCGTGGAGGAAAGGTAAAAAAAAGTTTGCTTTTGGAAGAAATGCAGAAATCTAAACTAATGACCTATTAACGTTTGTAATTTATATTCATGAGTTTAGGTTGGTTGGTTTCTTAGAAAGTCGAATTTATATTTGTATATTCAGCCTGATTCTTTTCTTTCACTCTACACATATTATTGCTGGAGTTTATTCTGGTTTCATTTGGCAGGGCCGACGTTGTTGTTTCTCTTTCTTGGTGGGACTCCTGTGGTGGTGGGGTCAATATTGTTGTTTCTCTTTCGTATCGTGTTTCCAATTGTATTATGGCGTTGTTTTGAGTTGTGCCTATGGATTTTTATTTTTATTTTTTGTTTAACTTCCTGTAGGCGAGCTGCCTCTGGAAAAGATGTTCTCAGTTGCATTTCATTGAAGTATGGGTCCTGATTTGGAAAATTCAGGAAGATTGGAGAACATAATGGACGTTTCTCCTAATAAAGAAAAAGAAAGTAACTATAAGGATGACATTTTTGAGATGGAAGCTTCATTGCATGGACAAGATGAGCAAGTAAATAAAGCTGGCCAAGTAAATATAACGGAATGTACAAATAATCCTGGTAAAACTCCTATGGTTGAAACGGAATCTGAAGATGTAACTGAGTATTCGAGTTCTTATGGTAACACTGCATCAGGAGACGAAAGTGACGCAATGTTGAGTGATCCCGAAGTTGTCTCCAACTTACGTGGTGATGCATTTAGTGAAGTGTTCCGAAAAAGGCATTTTTTTTACTCTGCAATTTTATTAGTTTCTAGAATTCATATGATAGTCTTCCAAAGTAATATGTAGTCCCTTTATGATTGACTTGTATTTGCCATGTGCAATTGATTACAAGTTTCTGTTTTTATAGGAAGAAAAGGTTGACTTCTCACTGGAAGACATTTGTACAATCTCAAAGGTGGCGTTTTAAGTGGGTTGAATTGCAACTCAGGAGATTGCAGGCCCAAGCTTCGAAGTATGATTTACAACTGGAAGAATACAAGCCTAAAAGGCGGTTTAATTTAGATGACTTCACATTAGAAGATCTTGGTGAAAAGTCAACTCCATTTCCTAATCACAACCGAAGAGAAAAAATTATTAAGAGAAAGAAAAGAAAAAGACTTGAAGATACAATTGACAAAGAAGCTTATATGGCACAGCATAACTTGTTCTCCTATCCTGGTACATATTTCTTTGTATTTTAATAATCTACTTAAAGCGCTTTTTCCCGTTCAGTTTTAAATTTTGACCAGTGTTATCTTACAGGGAATAGGAAGTCTACTGCTGATCTTGCTTCTATTGATGATGATGATTGGGGAAATCAAGGTGAGAAATGTAATATTTTTTAAATTATTTTTATTTTGTTTCATTTCTTTTTCTTGTGTAGCCTTATTAATAGTATATGGATAATTAGGAGATCACTTAAAAGTCAATTATGAAAAAGCATCAATTTTGGTCTCGTATTTAGTATTATTTTTCTTATAATAGCGAATAACTTCTAAAAGTTAAATGCCAATAATGTCCACGTTTATCTCTTTGTTTCTCTCAGAGGATGTATTTATCTTGATATTTATTATACAGCTAGCCGTATGATATGATAGTGGAGTATTTCTTGTTTTATTTGCAATTTTTTAATTCTACGCTTGGATCCTATCTTTATTTTTATTTTTATTTTCTCGGTGATTTTTTCAACTTGTTTCTTATGTATCTCAGCGGACGAGAGAACTGATGCCAACGTGTCCGGAGTTAGCGATGAACCGCTATTGCTCGATTTCCGCGATGGTGCTAATAATTCCTTGGAAAAAATACTTTGGAAGATTGGAGTTGCAAAGGAGCACGTTAGCGAGTTGAGGAATAGAATCAACACAGTGATGATTGAAAATGCCGATGATATTTCTGCTGCTGAAAAGTTGAGCTTGAATGTATCCTGTAATAATAGTGCATTGACTGGCTCGACCGCGCGAAATCATGCTGAGCTGGCACGACAATCGTCTAGGATCAGAGAAGGTGATCTGTTTATGCCTGAAAGTGCTTTTTTAACTCATGATGAGGTGACCCATATAAGTGAGAGCACACGTCGGTCTCAAGCTGGGATATTAAACAAAAAGGTAAGTGATTTCTCTCACCTCCATTCTCCTCTTTGTACCCTTCTCTCTCTGTCTGTCTCTGTATACGACTGCTTTGTCACAATCCCCCCGCCCCCAAAAACACACACACACACTAACACCCACCTACACACACAAAAAAGCCAAAAAAAAAAAAAAAATGAAAAATTAAAAGAAAAGAAAAAAAGCACATATATGTATATAATTTCATCCATCCTTTATATGTGCAGATAGGGGATGGAGATCTGATTTATAATCTTAGAGCAACAGAAGACCTGAATAATAGCTTTGATGAAGTTCGGGTCCAGCCTCCGTCACTAAAGAAGCTCAAGGTGCCAAAGGAAGAGCAAGAGATCAACACCGTAACTTCAGTTGGAGAAGATGAACCTAATACATCGAAAATACGTTCCATATCTCAGATTACGTCTTCCCCCAAGAAAACGAGAAAGAGGGGGAGACGCAAGGCTGGTAGATGGAACCGGTGATACTTGGGGTTGCCTCAATGTCATGGTCATGGAATTCACCTCCGTACTATATATATATATATAGAAGTTGTAAATGCGACTGGTTTTACTGTAATTAATATTTCTCCGTGGAGAAATTGGTGATATATGTGCTTAAGATGAAATTTATGTGTGCTATCTCAGAACTCTGGATTTGGATTACCTTATTATGCAATTATTTAGTAATTTACAATTGATAGCATACTCTTCATAGTACTACCATTAGTTTGATAGAAATCCATCTTTAGGTTCAACTTTGTAGTCATTTTCTTCTCGGAGACGCAATTTTGCTAACTTTGATCACAATTCCGCAGGTGTTTTTTCTTCCACAACATCGTTGGCAATGTTGTATGCAATATTGAGTCGAATGGTACGCTGGAACTCCGAATCCTCTCAATTTTCATCACTCTAGATCCCTAGGGTTTTCCCACCTTTTTTTCCTTTCAACGGTCTCCCCAGTTTTTATTAAGAGTTGGGAAGTCCTTCACCATTCTTTGCCATAGGGTGAAGCAGTTCCTTTACCAACTTAAGGAGTCACCTTGAGTTGCGTCCCAACACTTTCTATGGGTCATTCTTGCACACCAAAGCTCTGATTCAACTCGTTAAGTATTTTGGTAATAGAAAGTAAATATTAAAACAATAAAATAGTAGGAAATTATAAATAATAGATGAGAATTTAACGTGATTAGGCAGACAATTTATTGCCTATTTCCACATATAGTAATAACTTAACTAGATTTAGAGAATTTAGGTACAACAAATTTTGAAGCATTTGGATATACTATCCAAATCCGATCCCAAAGCCCTTTATACACTCTCTCAAACCCCATAAAAAAATTCTGGCCGTATTCTCACCAAGTATTCAATTAAAACACTCACACTTCTTAAAGAAATAGTGCTCTCTGCACTCACTTTACTCCTTATGTTCTTCCTCATTCTTACTTGACATTGCCATGCAAATAACAGAAAGGAAAATTAGGTAACAATAATGCCAAGCCATACCATAAGCAAGAATTTGAAAATTCGAAGACCTATTAAAAGAATACAACAATTAATCAACACCCTATCAGACTGTGTAATTCTGGTTCCTGTTATCGATGTCTAAACCTCTCAGCTTGGCAAAAGACTCCACCTTTCCTTTAAGAGTGTGAAGCTCCCTCATCCTGCACAGGTACAAATACATGGTATATCAATCTCCAAAGCTAGTTTCTCTGATTTAAAAAAGAAGGAATTTCCCCATTGAAATGAAACTCGAAAAGTGTAACTGAGCTTTAGTCAAGTCGGAAGACTAACCTTGCAATTTCTGCACGTCTTTTAGCTTCTTCCGCCATAAGATTAATGTCCCTAAATGTGCTGTGCTCTGTGAACAACTTTGGCTCCACGGACTGGAGGCCATGGAGCGTGCGCTGCTTTGTGGCCCAAGCAGCCTCACGAGCTTTCCCTCCGAAGTCCTTTTGTGTGGTGAATGCAGTCTGGTGAAATTCAAAAAAAGCACTTGTAGATAAGTTCTTGGCTCTCAAGTTCTTAACAACTTAAAAGATCAGTAAATTACAAAAATTATGTTTAGAACGACAATCAGATTGGTTAATTATAAAAGTTGTGTTTAAAAGAAAAATTTGTCATCTGTTATGGGAGGCTTAATACTCACTCTTTTCTCAACCACCAAACCCCATGCTCTTCCACTAAGTGCATATTGAACAGCAAATTTGAGTGGATCAAGTAGCATGTAAGTTACAATATTGTAGAGCCAAATAACCCCTGTCCAGCCCCAACCAATTCTCTGAATTCCGGCTGTGTCCCAAGTTACTGTGGCAGATATCAGACTTGCAACCTGAAAATTTTAATAGCAAGGTTAAAACAGAGGTAATCGAGTTACGAAAGAATGCTCAGTTTTTGTGCAAAACAATTTGTTTGTTTGCTTGTACCAAAGAAACAAAAAAACTCACAAGAAATGTTACATTTATGTATCTTAGGCAAATCCTAATATGTGCAGAAAAGGTGAAATGGGACTCCTGTTTTTGGACGGGTGAAGTGTTTGATACATTTTGATATTATAATTCTATATCGAGTGAGCTGAAAATGAAGAGTGAAGTAGAATTATTACCAGTTGTGCAATGATGAAGGCGACAAGTAGCAGAAGACCAGGTCTTTCAAAGAAAGACCAACCTCTCGAACGAGTTACAAAAATTAAGGCCTGGCTAATGGTGCTAACTTGAAGATAAACAGCAGATGCCATCATTCCGTTAAGCTCTTCCCGTTCTTGCTTATTTGACAGGTTATAGTGGTGTTGGTTGAAGTTCTTCACATTAAAATGTTTCTGCGCAGGAAAAAATATTAGTAAGGTTAACAAAAATATATAGCCAAATAATATTAGGGAAAAGGAATAAAAAATCAAGATATTATATATTTTATGCCATTTACCGGGAAGAAGTTAGTTTCATATGCTACCCAGAAGAATATAGCAGTCATTAAGGCCATGTAAGCACCAAGAACAATCCCGGTCGCAAAAATTTCACTGAGCTTCCAACTGTCGGGCAATGGAGAAGGTTTGACTCTGTCTTTTGATATAGTCATGATTGTACCTGAAGGATGAGATTTTAAGTTAGGCAAAAAGCATGAAGATTGAAAGATAAGACTAAATTCATGGGAAAATAGCAAAAATAAAAAATAAAAATAAAAAGAAGTAAAAATAAAAAGTTACATCAGGATACAGGAACCAGTATGATTGATTACCATCATTAAGAACAGCAATGACAAGAACCATGAAAGGAGGAAAGTCAAATTTCCAGAAAACAGTCAATAACATAAAACCAAGCTGCAAGAGAAAATTCAGAATTAGCAGTGAAGTTTAGGTTACCTTTTCGAACACTTTTTCAAAGTACTTTTCTGAATATGCTGAGAAAATGTTTGTAAAGAATTTAAGAAAAAATGCAGAACATGTAAAATAAAAAAGTCATTAAGATAACTTACGACAATACGGATGGTGATCGAGACAGCATATATCTGGAGGAAATAACAAATTTACTTAGCCTTTATAGTCATATTAGTGAAAATTTCAGTGACAGATGAAATGTTATAGCTCTTAGATTACCGTATAGTTTTTCATTCTTTGAAAGATAGCTCGGCTTGTTAAGACAGCACTAATAATAACACTCAATCCAGGTTCTGTCAAAACTATATCAGAGGCACTACGTGCAGCATCCGTTGAGTCTGCAACAGCAATTCCAATGTCCGCTTTCTTTAAGGCTGGGGCGTCATTTACACCATCACCAGTCATTCCACAAATGTGCTTTCTTTCTTGTAGTCTCCTTACAATCTCATATTTATGCTCTGCGGAAAAAGAAATTGAAATCAGATAAAGATAAAAATTATTCTATTCCACAAAAAGAGTTCTTTCAGTTCTACTATAAGAGTCCAAGATTTATTGGTTGTAGTATATAATGACATAATATCCTCAAGATTTAGAAAATAATTACTCCATGCATTACACAAAAAAGTTCCACTTGCTATGATATCAATGCTACTAACCAAAAGCTAATTATATTTATGGGTAAGCATGGCATAAAAATATATCATTGAAGTTTGCAAAAGTTTCAAATAGGACTATTTTTTGCGGAACAGTGGGATATATGGTAGAAGTTAATGAGTACGAGACTTACCAGGAAAGACCCCAGCGAAACCATCAGCTTTCTCAATGAGTTCATCGATTGGCAGATCTGAAGCTGAATCGTTCTTGCTATCGCCAAGTAAAGCAGAAGAAGGGTACATATTAGTTCCCATTCCAAGCCTTCTTCCTGTTTCCTTGCCAATAGCCAGTTGGTCGCCTGCAGAAGTTTTGTTCTTATAAGATTGTATCATAAAAATGTGTTTTCTACACGTCTTAAAATCAGTGCCAAAAACAACCAAAATATTCGTATCACAAATCCGTGCCAAAAAAAACCAAAATATTCGTGCCACCTAAAGTGGAACTAATGGAGATTTCACATACCTGTTATCATCTTAACACTGACACCAAGTTCTAGAGCTCTTCTAATTGTTTCTGCACTGTCATGACGCGGAGGATCAAAGAGAGGAAGAAGTCCAACGAACTCCCAGGGGCCACCAGGACTATCTTTGTGTCCAGCAGGCACTTCCTATAAAAAGTAAAAAAAAAAGGAATTAAAAATTTAAAAATAAATAATTCCTTTGCATATTTACGATCTATACAATATTCATTTAGTCGGTGAAATCTTATTCAAATACCTGACGAGCAACTCCAAGGGATCGGAGTCCACGTTCTGCAAATGTGTCGATTATTGAGTGTACCCTCTTTTGAATCTCTGCTCTGTTGTGTGCCAGATTGAGGATCTACAGAGCATAGTCCAGAAATTAGCGTCAAAAATTTTGCTTGGGTTTTATGGTAATTACTTACGTCTTAAAAACGGTATTTTACCTGCTCTGGTGCACCTTTACTAACTCTATGCACTTTACCAGCTTTGTCTATGTATGTAAGTGCGGTCCTTTTGTCAGTTGGATTGAATGGCAGAAAATGGACTTCAGTAATTCCAACGCGTGCCTTAAAAAAAAAGAAAACAATAACATTTTACAATAAGTGTCATTCTTTTTGACACATAGTTTAAGACGTTCTAAAAATCATTTGTGTAATATTTCTTATTACCTCTTTAGGATCTCCGAGCATTGCAACAATAGCAGCATCAATCGCATCTTGATTCTCTAACCTTGAGGCCCTTGCAGCCATTAGTACAACTGCGTCCTTGTCAAGGCCCTTAGGAAAAACCTGCAACGATGATAATGACATTTATATAAAGCATAATTGCAAAAATACATTAAAAATTTGATATTAAAAATAACAATAACAAGTGAAGAAAGTTAACCTCAATCATATTTTTATCCACGGTGAGCTTGTTGAGGGTCAGTGTACCGGTTTTGTCACTGCACAAAACATCCATTCCAGCCATTTCCTCAATGGCCGTCATACGTTTTGTGATGGCACCCTGAAAAAGAAATGAGTTTATTTTCAAGCTCATTTTTCTGAATTTTCAAATGAGACTTTTTTTGTGAGATGGAAAGAGTAATTGGCATACTCATGGTTAAATTAAACAGACCTGCTGAGACAAACAATGTGAACCGATGGCCATGGTAACAGAAAGAACAGTTGGCATAGCAATAGGAATGCCACCAATGAGAAGCACAAGAAGGTTATCGATACCAACACGATAAGCCCTCTCCTGAAGTCCATATATGACAACGATTTCAATCACCATCCCAACAGCAATTGAGCAAATACAGAAGTTTCCGATAGATGTCAAGACCTGAAAATCATCACAAAAACGGGGTAAATACTCAGTGAAGATAATAAAACATATGGATTTTTCCACGAATAAATTTTAATTACCTTCTGGAAATGTCCAACGTGTGTGGTGTTTTCTACAAGATGAGCTGCTTTCCCAAAGAAAGTATGAACTCCTGTTGCAATTACAACTCCTTCGATTTCACCTTGCTTACATGTTGAACCCGAGTAAACGCCATCACCAGGATTCTTGGTTACCGGCAGTGATTCTCCAGTAAGAGCAGACTGCAAAGCGTAAATAAAGGGTTAAAATTAAGATGGTAAAATTGACTAACCATTTAAGTGTAAAAGTAGCATAATAAACCTTACACAAAGTGGAGAATATGTAACTTTACAATAAAATGACCAGTAAAAATTGTGAACTTGAATGTTGACCCATTACTTTTGGACAGAAAAAGTTCAAAAAAAAAAAAAAGAAAAAAAAGGCGTAATAGTGAGTAGGGTACCTGATCAATCTTTAAAGGATCTCCTTCTAGTAGGCGTGCATCGGAGGGAACAATGTCTCCAAGCTTGATGCTAATTATGTCACCAGGAACCAACATTGTAGCGTCTTCTTCACTCCATTTTCCATTACGTAGGACCTGGTACCAGTAATTTAGAAAGTCAAATCTATGTCCATTTCCCTGATTATTTTTTTTTTAATTTATTTAGGGAAAATTTTCTAGAAAATACCTTAGCCTTTGGAGCCAATCGAGCCATAAGAGCAGCAGCTGCATTTCCAGCATTGTTTTCCTCGATGAAACTAATGGTAGAGTTGATGATGAGTAAAATCAAGATGCCAAAAAAGTCATGATAATCTGGGCCCTTATTCTGCACAAAACTAGGCTTACTGAATATATGACATTATCTGAAAATTTAAATTGCCTAAACTTATATTTATGGCATGTTATATTTAACATAATTAGATATAAGCATATAAAATATACCCCTCCATGTGCAAGGGCAATGGCCATTATAGCTGCAGCCTCCATAACCCATGACAAAGGATTCCACATGAAGCCCAAGAACTTCAATATTTTACTTTCCTGCAGAAAAATAACCACATCAAACCAAATTTAATGGGGGAAATAATTTTAAAAAAATTAAAAAGTTGGAAATAGACATCGAGAAAAATAATTGTAACCTTTTTCTCTTCAAGTTTGTTATATCCAAACAATTCTAGCCGTTGTTGAACCTGATCGGAGGTTAAACCCTCCCTCGTACATCTCAGATGCCGAAAAACTTCTTCTAGTGGTGCATTTTCCTGCATGAACCAAATTCAAGTTTCGCTAACTTATGGTAATTCAGATAAACAAGGTCTTAAATTTTGACTTTTAATTAATTCAAGAAGATTTATATTTTTCTTTAAGCACATACCAGATCAACAGATTCTTTGATAACAGCATCAAGGGCAATCGACATATCCATTCTCCTTCGGCTTCAACCCTCCAACCAGCAACTGTTTGTGAAAGGAAAAAATCTTACAATTTCATACTACTTTCATTAACAATTCCACAAACTGATTTAGCTTCTATTATCCACTATAGTAATTTCTTAAGATTCTTAATAGTTTCTCAAAATTGAGATTCGTATTGACCTTTTTTTTTTTTTTTTTTCCAGTCAATTTGCAAAATCTTTAATTATTTTCTTACATAGTGTCACCCTTTCAAAGTGAAGTAAAAAATATACGAAAAGAAAAAGAAATTTATGTACGTACCAGCAATTAACTTATGAAATGAAGGTGTCTGCTAAACATGAGACTATATCTGCTCAAGTGAGTCGTAAACGAAAGCACTCTGAACTTTTCACCAAGAGTTTCGGAGATTGGAAGTGCCTAAACACCAGAAATATTGCAAGTATATATATATATATATATATACACCCCTGTAATGCAGTACCCACTATAGCATATCATGAATTGGACAAAATATATTTAATTTTTTTTTTATTTTTTTGGTGTAAAAATAAATTTGAAGAAAATGTGTGAGAGAAAGAAAAGGATACAATTGGCATGACCAGGAGAGGGTTGAAAGGTCCGAGTGGAATAGGACCATGGACTAAATTAAGTTATTTTTGGAATAGCCGGCCAGAGATGTTGGGTTTCCCTGTAAGTTTAAGTGTATGTGTGTATTTTTTTTTTTTTTTTTGAATGTTAGTTAGTTGCCGCCAGTTTAGTATTATCGATCACTTCCTTATGGACTACTTATTCCCCTTACAAACCGTATTCGGCCTGTCCCATTTTGTGGCAACCGGTACTAACTTGTTCTTCTTAAAATATATGTTTAATTTTGATTAATTTTTGATTAGATGTTAGGCTCAATGCTCTACCGCCTAGGTTAAATGAATGTTTAAGTCCGATTAATTCTCACATATGTCAGATTAATCACAGGCTAAGGCCATTGAGATGCTAGGCCGTCCCAACCTAAGTCTGCCTATTGACTTTTCAAACATTGCTAATTTGAAGTCCCATAATGTTTGATTACTTCTAAGAAATCAAAGATATTTCATTTTCTTTGGGAAATAGTCAATAAAAATAACATTACTATTACTTGACACTGAAAAAATCTTGTGAATCACACCATGAAAGACGGTTATTCAAGTTTTTCATGGTTGATTTTTTTAAGAGTATTATTATAATCTTCCAGCTTTTAAAGATGAGGTTATAGGATTAAATTTTCCCCTTAATCTCAATTTTTGGTGGGAAAAACTAACGGTTTTGGAGTTTTTTTTATCTGCTATAATTTACGTAATTTTTTTGTTTTGTATGGATAGTAGATTTACACATTGTAGTTGACATCAAACCGCCAACAATTGAGATTAAATGGGTTTAATCCTATATATCCAGCGTTCTAAGCCCTATTTAAAGATATATATGAAAAAATGAAAGATGTTAGAACGACATTTTCCTGGCCTCAAAATCCCAACTCTGTTCTAAATTAGGAGAGCACAAGCTCCCATTCGGATGTTTCAGTTTAAAGTAAATTTGTCACATTTTCAAATTATAAATGCGAATTCATTTGATTTTAAGTTATTTAATTGTTAGAGCACCTTAAAGCACACTAGTTACGTGATTTTTTTTAAAAATAAATAAATTCATTTGTAAACTATAGAATATTGCGAATTAATTTGTAAAACCTGAGACTAGTGAGAGTAATTATCAGACTATTGGATGACTTCCATATGTCTAGTTGGAGCTCAAACAATAAATCGGGCCTTTGGTTTGGAAAAGCATAATTTGGAAAAGCATTTAATACGTCATATGTTCCAAATTTATAGAATAATTATTTATTTTCGATTTGTTTCACAATCACATATACATTTTTAGTTTTAAATTATAAATTGACATAAAGTTTCAAATATGTTATTGCTTTATGTTAAATAAATTAAATATCAAGTTATCGCTACTTCATCTCTAATAAATGTTAATGTTATATTTGTAAAAGTAAAAGTCATTTTCTAAAATTATTTTTTTAAATTTTAAAATGGATGGAGGAGTTGAGGAGGAAGTGTTGGTCATTTGAGCAAGCAGGGATCTGCTGAATTTGAAAAGCCAATTGTTCCAAGTCAACCATGCATTTTGATATTTCCATTAACCTCTAACAAGTTTTCACTTTTTTATTTTTTTAATAATTTGATAAAAACCTAAAATACTTATTAAGTAATGAATTATATGCTAATTAATTATGCAATTGTCTAACCACACAGAATAATATGTATGTATGCAACCGGCTAAAAAAGAAAAACATGGACAATATTTCCAATGAGTATTTCCGTACGGCCAGATGCCCACTGGACAGCTTGTGTTTTTTGCCGCCTTTGAAATAGTCTAATCATATACGGACTAGTAGATCGCACAAAAATAGTACACACACTCACACACGCGCGCGTGCACACACATATATATATGTATAGTTGTATATGGGGTTTTGATATGGGTGGCTAACTTATTTTAGTTATCAGATATTTCTAAGTCTGACTCCGGAGTCTCGAGAGCAACATAATTTTTAAATTTAAGTTATTAGATTGTGTAATAAATGACTACGTTTATCCTATATATGG
>JAUMHB010068608.1:0-13530 GCA_032359685.1 Pittosporum tobira | reverse complement strand
ATATTTTTCAAGTTATTATAAAGTTTTGAATAAATTTATTTCAATATGATTCTTAAATCATACAAAATTATTTAATAGTATAAATTGGTGTTTGACAAACTTGTGAAACCAAGATCAAAATATATACTTAAATATATTTTCATCATTGATTTGTATTATAATATGCAAAATGATTTATAGGTCAACTACTCCTATGAAGACATTACTTTTGGAGTACGCGTTAATGTAATGAGTACCATCCTTTTGGCTTCCACTGGAAGGAATATCATTTAACATTTACGTTATGCTATCATTTCCTTTTGAATATATTCTTCTAAAATGAAACACCTTATTCAGCTTTGAAACTCTTGAGATTGAATATTATATTTGATCTTGAACATATGTTGACAATTTGGACATATGTTGACAATTTGACTATTGATCTATTGTTACTACTCTTTGAGTAACAATAATTCCTAAATTTATTGATTTTATTTTGTTAATATCTGGCTACTTTCGTTACAGAAGTTGAAAGTTGCATCTTAACTATTTGTGTGATCTTCGGATTCAGGATTGATTGTGTGTCTTAGCCTGCGTGGCAAAGGCGTACAGATATTATATTAATGGCATGTGTGACATAATTGATAAATTATGATTGTCTTTGGCTGAAGGCAAAGACTTGTGATATTGGTGACGTTTACCTGTGTGATAAAGTCACATATGCTGGCATATCCAGTAATGATATCCTGATGACGGTTTAAATAATGGAAAATTTAGACATTCATAACTGTTTTATTTTCGTACTTTCCTTTTTTCATGCAGTTACACTTGATAGTATTTCATATGTCTATCTTCTCATTTACACTCAATTTGTTGATTTATAAGGCTAATGATAACTTTATTTGTTTCAGTTATTCTTAGTCATGGTATTTCTTATTGAGCTATTTGAGTTCACTTTTTTGTCTCATATTACTTTCAGGTGCAAATAACTGATAGCAGGATTGTTGGGAGGAATAAACTAGAGGTCCAGTTGCTTAGATGTTTCCGCTGCGTACTATTGGCTAAAAGAATAATTTATGTAGAGAGTGTTATATAATATTTTTAACATGATAGGTTGTACCTTATTATAACATTGTGTACTTCAAAGTCTTGTATATTTGTAAGTTATGAAATTATTAATAAATTGACAACTCAAGTCGAGGTGTGGATGCCTAAATTTGGGGGTGTCACATTAAATATTATTGACGTTACAATTATTTACTAAATTATCGTTTCCAATACTTTTGAAATTATTTATTACTATTGTTACTGACCATAACAAATTATTTATCAACAAAAAGTATATCTTAACTATTATTCATATTATTTTTGTAATTTTTTTCTGGGTAATAGTACAATATAAAGTGATAGGTCAAAAATTATAAACTCTTTGAAAATTATGGCGACTCAATAATTGTCCGACAATTTTTATTGTGAGATCTATACGTTTTCTGTTATGGGGTCCACATGTTTTCTATTATGAGATTCACAAAAACTTTGTCGGCTATGCGACGCATCGTATGGGAACGAATATTTTCCAGAATAAAAATTGACATTTTTTACGGAAAAAAAATATTTACACATAACACCCTATAATTTATTTTATCTATACCAATACTATACTGTTTAAAAAATATAAAATTTATAATATATTAAATATTAAATTCTTACATATATGTATATGTGTGTGTGTGTGTGTGTGTGTAATATTTGAAATTAAAACAAGTACACACCATGTGCAGCTCCCGTGGCTACATACATACACATGTACTTTACACAATCAAACTACACGGCACCGAATGATCAAACACCAACCATGCCATACACATGCATAAATTCTAAAATCTCAGTTCCATTGTTTGTGTCCTTTAGCTCGAGTAAGCTATGGATATATCTATCATTAGTACGTGAATACGTATACCATATATACAGCTTAGAAATAGTATATGTATACTGTATATCGGAAAGAGACATTCCACAAATAGTATATGTTCCTTGATTCCAAAAATAAATAAAATCATTATTATTACCTAAAGAAAGGTCCAAAAATATTTGAAAATATAATTATTTAATATATTTTTCTTACCTTGACATAATTAATGTATGACTAATACTAATATATTGGATGGGACCCAAAATTACTCATGCATAAACTAGTTGTTACCGCCGTCTAGATGCTCACAGTCAGTCACACGTACTCTAATAATGCATATAACTAACTTGTTTTTGCAGTAAATAATTTCGTTGTAATTAAGCATCCCGGCCGACTCATACTGCCCAAACAAACCAACTTCTGTCCCATCACGTAGTAGAATTCAGACTAAATGACGGACATTAAATTGTGTTGAAATTTTTATTTATTGTGATAGGATATGATTCTAATATTTCTACATTATAATTATTAAAAACACAATTTTTTTGAATTAATTAATTAATTAATTTTATCCTCAAAAAAATTAAATTTATTGTAATTTTATTAACAATTTAATAAAAATAAATTTATTCATTTATTTAAAATTTAATTTAATTATTAAAATGTGAGGATATCAACGTGAATTATTTAGGGTAAATGACTGGAAGAAAAAAAAAAAAAAAAAAAAAAAATAGAAGACAAATCCAGTATGGTGTTACAACACTTGGGCCCCCATGGTTCATTACTGGTCATATATCTGGAGGTCCACTCAATAACGAATGCTTCCGAATCACTCTTGTCCCCCGCCAATATTCTCATGTCATGTCATTTCGTAGCACTCTATACATTATACAAAAACTCAAGGAAAAAAATTGAGCATTTGGTTAAAAATAATATTATAATTTTAATATAAAAATATTTTAAATTTTAATTAATTATACAATTTTTTTTTTCTATTCTTACCATTTAGTGATAATTGACTTAAATGACTAGAAAAATTCAAACTATTTATATTCTATTTATTATTCAAAAATCGTTATTTTTACGAGTTTTTTTTATTTTTTTTTAATTGATGCATTATGTGATTTTTTATTTTTTTTGAAAAAAAAATTATGACTTTCCTTATAATTCATAATTATATATTCAATTCAGTAATTAAATGAGTTTAAGAGAACGTTTATTATATAAAATAAAATATATCAATTAAATCTAAACAAGTCGTCAAAACTGGGTTGACTCAACTCTCTGCCGTCTTTATTCTGTCTCCCTGTCTCTCGAGCCGATCCTTTTTACCGTCTTTTTTTCTCTCGAAAAAGAAGCACAAGCCCTGAAATACACACACAGACATTACCAGCAGAGCAAGAATACAAAAAGAAAGAAAGAATGTCCCCATCACTCTCACAACCACCACCACCACCAGTACCACCATATCTAAAAGAATTCCCCCTTCATCACCCCTCACTACTATTATTCGTCTTCACCCTCTCAACCAGCGACCCTAGTCCCCAAATCCATTTCTGATTTCCTAATTCTTCTTCATTCATTCACCACTCCCCTCCTCTGTTTTCACAATTCAACAATGACTCTCCTCTTCCGATCCAAATCTTGCGGCCTCGGCCGCAGCACAATCAGCTCAGTTTTCGAATCCTCACCTCCAACTTCATCTATTTACTTCACCAAGGATGATGAAGAAACAGAGCAGGAGGAAGAAACAGAAGATGATGATGAATATTTTCGAAACAACCCAATCACGACACCCTTTATAGTTCCTGAACACCATCATCGACATGATGATCAGAATCAGGATCAGGGTCACAATCAATTTCCTCCAATTTTCACAATTCTGGCCGCGGCCTTGAGAAAGTCTCTGTTGGTCACTTGCAGTGCAGAAACAGAGGATTTTGCTTCTTCCATGGACATTGGATATCCAACAGATGTTCGACATGTGTCCCACGTCACGTTTGATCGCTTCAATGGGTTTCTAGGGTTGCCTGTTGACCTCCAGCCTCAGCTCCCCCGCAAAGTTCCTAGTGCAAGGTCTCATCTTTTACACTCAAATTCGTTTGTCTTTCAATCTGCAGTCAACGTGTTTGTATTTTATTTGTTTGAGAATTGCATTAACTGTGCTTGTTTGATTAGATCCTTGGAGTTAATGTCTAATTTTTTTTGTGCGTGTCTGTGTGTTTGTGTTAGCTGTTGGGGTTTAATTGAAAGTATAAGGATTATGCTTATGGGATTACTCAGTGGGTGAGGGCGTGAGATATTGGGTGCGTGGTTTAAGCACTGCACAGTGGTTGCCGCTCCTCATTTAAGAAAAATAAAAATTATTTAAAGTATAAGAATTGTGCTGTGGATTTGTTGGATCTGTGAAATGTTTTGAATTTTGGAATAGGCTATTCATACTGAAATGTGGAATCTTCTTCAAGATAATAAAGAAAATATTAAGTGAAACGAATTAATTGAAGTAGTTGTTCAAACATGGAAGAGCGGTGGTTGGAGGATTGAGTTAATAGATGGGAAAGCAGAAAGGTGTAATTGAATGGTGTACATTAAAGCTAAGGTTGTGAACTGTGTGCCACAGTTTTGATTTTCTCATCATGCTTTGCAGCCTGAGGTCTTTGTCAAAATGGGTTGGGGTCCTAGGGGACAACCTGGCAGAACGAGATATTTGATGTTTAGATAATGGAAGAAGGAGAGTAAATACAGACAAATCAACAACTGCTTGCCACAATTGGTCGAAGGTGATCTAATGTAGCATAAATGCAGAACAGAAGTAAGCCTACCCTTTTTTTTTTTTTGTAGAACTTTTTTATATGGAAAGAAAGGACTAATATTATGGCCGTACCCAGTAATAAGTGTAATGGCAATTGAATCTATCAACAGTAAACTGCATCTGGAGATAAATCTAAACAAAGGGAGTTAGAAATTTATTACAAACTGACAAGTGTTTCCCTCCATATGAATTAGGCTCTCAGCTAGTATAACTCAACTTCCTCCTATTAATTTTTTGTCCTTTAGAAAATTCACGAGGCACAAGTGCTTTACCTTTTTTTTATTTCCTTCATAAAGTACATTTTTTTCTTACCGCGTGTGTGTTTGAGCGGTTCGGTTAAGGAGTGTAGAATTGGTTGGTGGATTTGTTAAATATATATTAATGCAGCAGGAGTTCTTTTGTGAGAAGCAGTGATCCTCACATGTTATGACTAACTAACGAACAAGTACTCTATTTCTTGAATTCATATATTAAAAAGCATGCTTCAAGAACAGTAAGTAACAAATAGATATGAATTATCAAAAAATTTCAAGTACGTACGATAGTTTTTTTATGCATTTAGTAGTTAACATGCTTCTAGGAAAAAAAGTTACACAACAGCCAAGGAGGACAGAGAACTAATCTTTCAAGTCTCCGTGTTGTAGTTTGTTGAGGAATGAAATTTTCAATTTTGCAACCACTATCCCGTTTGATGTGGTTTGATCTCGCTCTGGCAACCAATTTCTGTATATAACATTAATTCACTGTGATTGAATAATTGTATCCACTGAATGCAACATGGTCTTCTTTGAGAAATTAAACTTTTTTGCTTTTGTAGGCCCAAATGATTCCACAAATTTAATATTTCATTCCATGCCCGGCAGTAAGAATTTTTCTGTTAATATCTGATGGAGTATGCAGGTTATGTAGTATACTTTTTCAAAGGTGTAATTTTGGTTAATTGTCTTGATTCTGCAATTTTTGTTGGGTAATTTATCAAATTGTATTTTTTATTGTTCAGCGCAAGTGTTTTTGGGGTTTCTGCCAAGTCAATGCATTGTTCTTATGATCAAAGAGGGAATAGTGTGCCAACTATTCTTCTTATGATGCAAAAGCGCTTGTATTCAGGCGGAGGCCTTCAAGTATGTTTTTTTCTTTTTTAGATTAAGCTTGTATAGTTGCTGACTGTTATGAAAATCTGATTGTTGACACACTTTTCATATCTCCTGCTTGAAGGCGGAAGGAATATTCCGGATAAATGCTGAGAATAGTAAAGAAGAACATGTTCGGAAGCAGCTGAACAGAGGTCTGGTGCCACGTGGAATCGATGTTCATTGTTTAGCAGGATTGATAAAGGTAGTCATCACTTTATGTTCTTAAGTTAGTGCCATTAACAATGCTACTGATCCATAAACACTCTAGTTTCAAAGAAGTAAAACCCCAATGTAATCCACGTGGTAACATTTATTCTAGGCACTGTGAATGTGTTGTTACACTTTAAAGTTCTGGGTTTGACAGACATATGCCTACTGAAATGGAAGTGTCCTGTGGATCCAATCACTTAATCAGACTAGATACTTCATACTTGTAATATCGGTTATTATTGAATGAGCGAGGTTGAAGGAAATAAAGCTCCATTTGATGCGTTAAGCATCATGTATGCTAACCAATTATTTCTAGAAGCTATAGATCAAACTGAAAATTGTTATTGATATTCATGCATGATTAAAGTCGAAATGTTACAGAAGATATTGCCCTAGATAAGGTTATGTGGAGGAGGCCAATACATGTTGTCGAGGCCTAGTAGGGTGTGTCATTTTCTGTTAAGACATTAATTTTTTGCCTGTTTTATCTATTTTATGTTTTTTTTATTTATAAATTTCTATGCAATTTGATTTCAATTATTTTATTCCAGTCTTCTTTTATATATATATATATATATATATATATATATATATTGGTGGGGGTGGGGTTGGGGGGTAAATTTCTAACCCCCATTCCTCTTTATTTTCTTTGCTTTTTTGGGTTCATTTTAGTTGAGTTGAGTATTGAACATAAATGATGATTGTATAATTTCACAGCACTTATATATCTTTTTGTATGTACATGCATCATTTTGATTAACAGAAAGTATTAGTATATCATATCTTTTTACGGAAAGGTGGAAAGGTGAGAGTATTATTATTAATCAACTACATGATAATATACTTGTCAAGATATGAACCAAAGCAGAAACTGTATGTGATTACATTGTTCTTGTCTTTTGACTTCCTTGATCATTAAGTTATTTTTCCTTGATGATGGTGGAACCTGCAGCCACCACCATTCTAGTGTGCACTGGGCAATAGCCGAGTGCACGCGATACCCCACAACGCATACACCGGGTAAGCCCATAGTGTGCTATGTTTGGGCAACCCATAAGAATATAATTTGCTTTTGCAGAGTATTGAACCAAGGCACTTATTGCTAGGTTCACTACCAATTGAGCTAATCCGTTTGTCATTATGATTTGGTAGGCTGATTGGTATCAAGAAGTCAAAAGTTGTTTCTAAAAGTAATAGACTGAATCTATTATAATTAAAATGGTTACAGAGTCGCATATTTATATGCAAAAAACACTACTAATGAAACCATCACTTTTTATGGCTTTAAAATCGAGCATTCTTCTAAAGTTCACCCAGATAAAGTTAATCAGCCAATCAGCATTAAATTAAAAGTTCCTCAGGTATGTTAATTGTTGTTTTTGATGATCTACAGGCATGGTTTAGAGAGCTTCCTTGTGGAGTGCTTGATTGTCTGACCCCAGACCAGGTGATGCATTGCAACTCTGAAGAGGGGTGCACGCAACTTATTGAAGGACTTCCTCCAACCGAAGCTGCACTCCTTCACTGGGCTATTAATTTGATGGCAGACGTTGTGCAGTATGAACATCTAAACAAGATGAATGCACGTAATATTGCCATGGTGTTTGCACCCAACATGACTCAGGTACGTGAAAAGTTGTTTTCGTGTCCTTGTTAAATTTTTTCCATCTAATTAGGCCACTTTTAAGGCTTTTTGACAGTTCAAACCTTAAATTAGTAACCTTTGTAACCCAAATTTGACAGTTCAATCCTAAAATAATAATACTACTGTGCTACAAATTGATGTGACTTTCCTTTTTTTATTTTGTTCATCACAATTAATTTTCTGAAGTGGGTAAGAATGTCATTATAAACTTAGTTAATTTAGGATAGAGATCGGTAAGGAGAATAAGAACAATTGAAGTTCATTCATTTAATTCCCTAAAATTTAGATGTTTTCTATGTACTGATGGATATGGATTTACAAGATTTTGCCTTATGCCGCTTGTTTTCGTGAACCGTCACACGCGAAGTATCTTCAAAGCGACTTAATCAAATGCACTCTCATGTTTTACAAACTTCTCCAACACGAGGTATGGTATTAGTAAGCCAGATTTTATTCATATGTGATGCAGATGGCCGACCCTTTGACTGCATTGCTCCATGCAGTTCAAGTAATGAATTTGCTGAAAACACTGATTATAAAAACCCTTCGTGAAAGAGAAGAAGAATCAGCTGCAACGGTGCAGTTGTTCTCATCATGTGCACATTCACCTAACCGTAAGGGTGAATCCTGTATATCAAGTTCAAACGATAAGAAATCCTTTGACGGATTTGGCCCTGAGGAGCCCAGGACTGGGAATTCCACTTTAAATAGACTGGAATCTGAATCACAGTATAAATTCTGGAGTTTTAAGAGCAAGAAGGATACACAAGAGGAGGATGAGGGTGCTATCTCAGATTGTAGGAAATCACCTGTTAGTTGCAAACAAGGCGGGTATGATGATGAGAAGGGAGAAAGCGAAGGGATACTAAACAGACTAAGTCTTAGAAAAGGAGCGCAAAGACTATGTAGGCATCCTGTGTTTCAATTGAGCAAGGCCGGTTAAGAAGAGTGGGGCGCTTGGGGTTGTCAATACTAGGGCATGATTTGGAGGTGATTTTCCTTCCACTTGATTGTTTGAGATCCGTTGATGCTTTGTGAAAAAAGGGAATATGGCTTTTAGCTGCTAGTTTTGTTTAGTGAGAGCGAGAGGACTTCTTCTGGTGTATGTTTTTCAGATGCTAACTGAAGCTGTAGTGGCTTAATGAAAAATAAAATGAAATGAAATGCCCCCCTGATTGAATGATTTGTTACTGATTTACCTTCTCCGTCCCTATTTCGAGCGAGTCACGTTGTATATTGTGAGTCGTTATATGTATATAACATAACGACTTCCATAAATAAATAAAAATTTATTATACATATGTGAGGGAGTCGCAGTATATATATATATATTTATATTTTAACTAATATGAGACTCTGATATGTTGTGTTGGGTCATGATATATGGTGGTGACATGTAATTTTAAAAATTATCCTAAAATCGAAGTGTCTGGGTAAGGTATCAAAACGCTACAATTGTGAGTTACATAAATACAAGTATCAATTACCAAACATGCCCCCCTCCCCCATAGTGCGTTTTGAAAACATATGCAAGTATATATATATATATATATATACTGTAATGAACATGACTACCTGGCCCCACCAATAAATTATTGAACTATTTTTTTATTTTTTTAAAAAAAAATTACATTATTAAACTTGTTTTTGTTGCTGTTGCCGTTGCCGTCCCCAACAAGTAACTTTTTATTAAAAGTGGAAAACATATTAACTAGATCTGGTCATTTCACTAGTTGCTATAACTGTTTTATGTTAATTCACGACGAGATAAATGTGCAAGTAATTAATTATATCTTATAAGTAATAATCAAAACTGTCGCATTTGCTTTTTTACTTTCTTTTGGCCCCATTAGATTATTCTTTTAAAAAGCTCAACCGTTAAATAAATAAATATCAAGTCGTCTCGTACAACCCCATTGATATCGACTCTGAAAACGACCTAATTACAGTAGTATTTTTGTTATTTATACACGTGCGTTAATTCTAAAAAGTACCACTCCTTCTGTTGTAATTTTTAAATAGTTCTATTTAATTTGTTCGAGTTATATGTCTTTTTTATTATTTTTTAAATATTACTCTTAATTATTAATATCAATTTTCATTCAAAATACTAAACAAGCAAAAAAAATATTAATGTAAAGCGTATACTACAAAAAAAAAAAAAAAAAAGGAGAGAAGAAGAGTGAAAAGATAAACAAAGTAAAAAAACTAATGTAAGAAATTGATTATGGGATAGAGAAGAAAATAATTATCACATTCATGATTGTACACCTTAAATATAATATTTTTTTTTCTTTTGAAAGTGTGTAAAATGAGATGGATGTAATATATTTTATTTATTGTCTCATTAGACATGATGAACAACTAATAGTATCAAATCAAGTTAATGAGTCATTTCGGGAAAAAGGCATTAGATTAAAGTCGTATATATTGGCTTAAAAGCCAAAAACTTGTTTGGTTGGATTGATTATTATTAATTATAATTTATTTTTAATTTTTAATTTTTTTAATTAATTTTAAAAAATAATTTAATTTTTTTATAAGTTAAATATAACAATATTATTGATTTAATTTAAAAAATTAGTCAATAAATATTTTTTTAACTTAAAAAAATTATAATTAACAAATAAACTATAAATTTTTTGAATAAACTATATCAAACAAGTCATATATACAAAAAATTAAAAATTAATCGTTGGTTTATAAACGTGTTGTTGAAATGCTAATCTAAATCATCTTTTATTGTATGATCGTAAATAACAAAAATTTAAATCGAAAGAAACATTTACTATATATATATATATATATATATGAGAACGTCAAGGTGGATAAATGATTACTCAATTACATAAACATAAATTTTTTAAATAAAATATATTTTAATATTAATTTATTAAAAATATATTTTTTAAAATATTTATATTATCGTAATTACGTGAACATATATAATATATGGTTTCCCTTTCAATGATACCGAAAAAATAAACCAACACCCAGTTCCTTCTTCAATGCCATCGCCTCCACCATCGATCGCCGCCACCATCTCCTCTTCGTCCATCATTACCACCGCCACCTCCTCCTCCTCCATATCCACCACCTTCACCTTCACGACGGCCACCGCCATAACTCCTACCTCCTCCATCAGTGACAGAGCAACATATAACCACATGGGGTCGAAAGACCTCACAAATTTAACACAAAATTAATTTTTTTGTGTAGAAATTTTTTATATAAATCTTCAAAAATTAAAATTAGTATAAAAAAATAAAAAATATATATTTATGAACTCTAACCTCCATATCCACTCTTATGGCGTCCACCATCTCCACGTCGGTCACCGCCTCTGCCGCTTCCGTGAGACTGGTTATTCCTTCAATCACATCTCTCATTATTGAATGTGACGATTTTGAACTTTCTGGATCTGAGTTACAAAGAAACCAAAATAAAAGAACTATATCTAGGTTATATTAATGGTGTTCACTGCTCAAGTAACAATCCGTAGCGACGACAATGGACGCGGAAGTCCCAAATGGCTCTTTTCTTCAAGATTTATTCTCTTATTTTATTTTATTTTTTAGATCTATGGCAAATTTCTGTTGGTGGTTGGCGACAACATTGATAAGATTTATGGGATGTTGGTTATTGAGATTTGATAGTAGTTATGACGCCGACGATGGATAGGGGGCGGGTTGGCTGGCGGCGGTTGTGATAGAGGTACCAAACAACTCACTGAAAAATGATGATTGATTTTCCAGATTTCATCAGATATATGATGAACAATAAAATTTTCCAGATTCGTAATTTTACTAAAAATAAATAGTTTTTGTTCTTTTTTAACATATTAAAAGATACGATTAAATATAAGAAATACCCATAATTTATAAATTAAAATATAGTTATTTATTATTTAAATAAATAATTTTTTTATAAATTAAAATGTTAATATGAAATTCTTAATTATTATTTAATTATATTCTCTATAATTAATTAATTAAAAATTTAATTTTTTGATTTAATTATACATTTTTTGCTTTTGTCCAACGTGGCGAGTCGATGTGCCTGCTTGTATGGCTCAAATGAGGCCAGTCAGTATTTAAATCCTAACAAAAACATATTTGAGTGAGTTAAGTGTAATTTTTTTTTAATTCAATCATAATTTTATAATTTAATTCATAATTCGAAGAGTGTAAAAGTATTTATTCCGATCATTTGATGAGTAAAAATAATAGGAAAGTACAAGTGCCGAATTATGAGGATATTTCGTGACCTGCTGCCCGAAGGATATCACTACTCACTAGTAGCGGCTCTCCGGCTCTCCTTTCACGTGCTCCTGTCTATTCTTCTTTTTATTTTTTTGTCGTTAATTTGTATTATCTCTGTTCAAAAAATGATACATAAAATATAAAAAATATTTAAATTAAAAAAATTAATTTTTTAAAAGAAAATATATTTTTTCGACAAAATTATCTTTTTTATAACGATAGAAAAAAAAAAGAGAATTTTAATGTGACATAAAATAAGAATTACAAACTAAAAATAATAGATTAATTTATTTTTTTTAGACGATAAAAGAATGTCTCGACTCTTTTTTTTTTTTTTTTTTGACAGATTAAATATTTTGTATTGTCACGAACCGGAAAAGTTAAATTACATATGTACCCCTTCACCCTTCACTTTCTACTGCGAATTTCTATGTAGAATTCCTCAGGGACCCTCCTCGTTATCCTCTTCAGTTCAATGGACTGAAATAGTGCCGTACAAAAAAAAATAAAATAGCTTTAACAACCACAATAATCAAAACTATAAATTTTGACATTATTAGTAGATTTAATAGTTTTGAAAATTATCAGATGAAGTATATTTTTATTTTTTAGTTTTTTTGTTGAACAAAAGAAAGAAGTATGTGGACAATCATGAAAGGAATTTTTTTATTTTTTATTTTTTATTATTATAATTTAGAGCATAATAACAATCACATTAAGGAGATGAGCGATTTAACTCACCTCGGTTCCTACTCAAATTCTACAGATTCTACAGTAACTAAGCTCACAAAGTTGGACAAATAACCACTCCTCCACCGGAAAAGGGGACTAAAAATATAGTACTTAGTTTGTTCTATTCGCACATGTGTTATTTAAAAGCGTTTCCACAGACTCGTAGCTTTAAATCGAAGACCCACGTGGACCACAACAAAAAATAAATAAATAAATAAAATTGATACATTTGGTTGGGAGTGTCCTTCTCCATATTTAATCAGTTGTCATTGCCATCAAATTATTTAGAAGAGATTGCCATGTGTTTTTTAAAAATTTGTTGAAATATCTTTGGAGGATCAAGAAACTTATTAAATGAATCTCCCACTTGTGAAACCTGCGTACTTAGTCCGGCTCAAGTAATTTGTAATATTTTAAATTTTATACGGAGTTTAAAAAATATATTTAATATTATAATTTTAAATTAAAAATTAATAATTTATATTATTATTTAAATAAAAATAATAATAAAAGAGTAATTAAAGTAGTATAGTATAATATTAATATAATAATTTAAAATAAGATAATAGTTATTAAAATAATAAATTATATTTGATAAAATAAAAATAAATTAAACAATTAATATTATTAAATTTTCTAAATTAAATATGTTGTAATAATATAAAATGTCCAAAAAAAATAAATATTATAATATAAATAAGACATATGGAGTATCTTAATCCATAACATAATCATAAATAATTCTTCTAAGTTACCTTAATATATTAAGAAGCACTATGTTAATAGATAGTTAGCTTAATTATACTAGCATTAGCTAATTATAATTTGTTTCAAAAAAATTAATC
>JAUMHB010068607.1:0-26464 GCA_032359685.1 Pittosporum tobira | reverse complement strand
GCATTTTTACTCTTGCTGATCGAATCAATTGCCATTTAAAATTTCAGCAGTGCCGCCCTCAGCGGTGCCAATTAAAAAACAAGTAGAATACCCTTATAATCGAGGAACAGATTCGTTAACAAATACCTCACGCTACGATTACACACCTCAGCACCCGTTGTCCCTCATCAAGAACCTTTCGATTCCACCATTTGAAGTTGTAAGTATTGATTCTCTACGCATGCATGTGATTCATTCTGTACTATTTGACTCTTGATTTGTTTTGAAGTAATTAAGGCTTTGTCCGACCTATCTTGACAGATGAGAAGTCATCAGTTCAAAAAGAAAATTAGTCAATGCAAATATATTATAGTATAATGTAGATTATCATATACTTTGTACCTTACAAGTTGAAAAAAATGATATTGTGCAAGCATATATGCATATATAAATAGGATATTTGTCTACAGTTAAAGTTGGATGATATTTATCCCGCAATAAGTTTATGTAGTAGTCAATTACACTGCACTAGTGGAAATCTACTATCGCATAAACTTTATGCTGCCTTCTAGTGTTAAATTACCTACCCTGCAAAATTTTATGTCAATGTTAAATGTCATCTAACTTTTCACTGTGAAACCCAAGTATATATGTTAAATGTCATCTAATTTTCACTGTGAAACCCATGTATATATACAGCATCTTTGGTTAGTTCGGACTAAGGTTTTTTCCCAATTACCATGGCAGATGATGAGAAGTCATCAATACAAATTGAAAATAAGTCTGTTCAACTAACTTAAACTAATTTTGTCTTAAAAAAAATGTCACAAGTTTCAAAAAAAAAAATTGAAAAAAATGTGAGAACATACATTTAGATGAGATTCAGTGGTTCATATTTATATATGATTTATTCATATAGAAATATTCAAAATTCAAGTGACCTAGATTCTTTCCTTCGTCAAATGAAAACTTTTTTAATTTACGGAATTTTAATTATTACGATATTCTACGAGGAAGTAGTTCTTTGTAGGATAGTGAATGGTGCTTTCCCTTTCAGCTGATGGAATCTTTATTACTATAATTAGTTTGACTTCTCTTTGATGATGTGCTAAGCCAATTAAATAATTAATGAACTGTATTTTATTACACAAAAATGGCATTGGTCTTACCTTAGCATCTCAACTTCATGGTGTTTGACTTGAGATTTTTGTATTTTTTGAGGACTTTAAGGCCATGAGAAATGATAAGAAACGGCCGACGACTGAGGTTAGCCGCAAGTGTTGTGCCACCGAGTGGTCGAGGAAGAAGAAGATGTCTTTGGACTATGGAGAACAATGGAATCATCAAGCCAAGGAAGAAGCAAAGGAAATTTCAACTAAGAGATCAGTATGTCATATCAAATGAATTCATATCAATTTTAAATTTGAAATTATAAGAAATTAAGTTTAATAATTCAGACTTGTTTTTAAATTTTGAAATGGTGAGTGTGTAAATTACTTTATTATCTAGATTTCAAACAAGATTAATGGTATTTTCTTGTGCTTGTCTAGGTACCAGCGAGGAGAAGCCAAAAGCTAAGTGATAGAGTCACTGCTCTTCAGAAGCTTGTTTCTCCTTACGGAAAGGTTAGTTACCTTTATTTATTTATTTATTTAAAAAAAATCACGTTTTATATAAGGAGGTGTTTCATCGTTTGCACAAAGAAAAATTTATTGTACCATGGAGAGCAATTGGTAAGATGTGAATATGTAATTATTTTTTCACTTTTCTTGGAAATATGATTATTAGAAAAAAAAATATACCAAAAAAAATACGTTTAAGTACTTTGGAAGGTATTTCCAAATATTATATTCTCAATCATATCGTCTAAATTGTTGTGCCTATGAGAACCACGAGAGACCTCCTTGGAATCCTTGGAAGTCGCTCAGAAATACTAAATCACCAATTCACCATGTCCACTTAAAATCATAAATGTTAGAGATACTTATGGTATTAACGCCTTATAAAATCTTCAGTATTTTTTTCAAAATTGACTGTCAAATTAACTATATAAGATGCGGCACTTTTTCAGCAAAATTAATTTAGAAACTATTCCCTGCTTTTTATGCGAGTAGACAGAATTACTAAGATTTTCCTATAATTAATTGCAGACTGACACAGCTTCTGTGCTTCAAGAGGCTTCCATTGCCATTAAAATGCTTCAAGATAAAATTCAGGTACCATTTCCAAAGCAATTGACGAACTCGAAAGAACATATACTGACCATTTGGTTTGAAAGTGCAGCAATTTCATTAATATTTTAATTTAAAAAATACTAATATTTTTATTGATTTGTGAACAGAAAATTTTTGACGAGCTGAATTCCTCTAATATCAACAATAAATCACCTCATTTACAGGTAATTAAATCTACACTAGTGCTAAATAGCACTCTTTATTATGCATGACATATTCATATTTTCACTCGGTAACACCACGAGATTATTTTTTATTTATTTTTTTTATAAATAAAATTATGTCGTTTACAGAAAACCGAAGAAAAGGAGGCTGATCTACGCGGCAAAGGGCTTTGTTTGGTTCCTGTATCATTGATTCAGAGATTTACAAAGGAAGACCAGTTTAACCACTAGTAGGAGATATGGAAGTGAATAATTTAATTTTTCTGCAAGTTCCTCGTCAGCCCCGGGGGGGGGGGGGGGTTCATGCAAGAACAAGCTTGCAGAGTTATAAACAAATATTCTTATGAAATTAACAAATTCCTACAATACCCAAGTTACGTAAAAGAATGTTGTCATTAATGAGACGACGGAAGGTGGTGTAGCGTGAGTACAACAGTATTTTTCAGGAATTTAGCATTTACGCGTAATTTTGAAGCAGGATCTATTGTTTTTCTTGCTTTGCTACTTGGATTAAATCAGAGGCTGTCAACGGTAATTCTATCTAGATCAGCACTTTGGATCGTCTGTAAAACAAATCGAAAGTCTTAATGCGAAGTTCTTGCTTTCCATTTGAGCCCCCTTTGAATTGTCAGGAAAGTAATGTGAGCAATAAAGCTAAAAATAAAAACAAAACAAAACAAAAAAAATGGACCCATAATCGGCTCACGTCCACAGTGGATAACAATTTTTCAATAAACAATTTAATTTTCTTAAAAATAAAAATTGATTTGATGAGATTTTGCAACATGTCATTTCCAAAATTTCGAAAAAGAACAAGAACCGAATCAAGGGGTTCAACCCAAACTACACAATAGTCCAGTCTCAGTTGTAGACCGAAAACTTGAAACGACTTCGTTTCGATCACAAAAAAACTTGTCCATCAGAGTTAAACTCACGGTCTGTCCATTAAATGAGGGGACTTTTAAGACGTATTATTATACTAAAAAAAAATTAGTATTTTTTTTAGTTCAGTCTAAAATTAGCGTGCCCAAATTGAGGTCTGTTAACCTGTCCGCCCACAATTAATCACATCAACGTTATCATAATTGTTGTCTTTTATGCCTATTACATTACATAATATATAATACGCTAACACATCCAATTTCGGATTAATAGTTTATTACATGCCATTTGGTAACCAAACAAAAAATTAGTTCCATCATTATATTACAAAGTTGTTCCAATGATTTGACACCAGCCAAATACCACCACCACCTAAATTAACACTTGGGATGTAATTCAAATTAAAAATTTATTTCTCCAAGGCCAGAGTATACCTTTTCGACTTTAAAAGAAACGTGCCAATTACCCCAGAAAGTAGTTTTTCTAAAAATATACAGGGTTTGCCTCTTCTCCTTCATATTGACCCTTAAAATAGCACGCTAGTCTCTTTCTTTTATTTTTTTTCTTTTTTCTTCTATAGTAATAATATTGACAGGTGTGTTTACGTAACAGGGTATAGGAAGCATCAACCTTGAGGTTTTCCACCTGGGATTCTGGTATTTCCTCTACCCCACCCGTTGGTGTAGCAGTACTAATTTCTTTGGTGGAATCTAATTCATGGGTTAATGAGATTCGATTCCTATTAACAATCACATGACTGGAAACTTGGAATTATTTGAAACAAGAATAAGGGGAGCAGTAAAGGTGTTAAATGAGTTGACCTCAAGTTTTTCGGCGACCCAAACGAGCTTGTCAAGCTTGATCTTCAATTTCACTTAAAAATTTAAGATTTAAAATTTAAAATAAAATTTAAAAAAAAAAAAAGGAGGAGGAGGAGGAGGAGGAGCTTGGGTCATGTAAACAAGCCATAAACGAGTCGAGAAGAGCCAAACACGAGCTAAAAACAGTTCATTTACCTTAACAAGCCAAGGTAAATGAGCCTTTTATCGAGCTCAAGCAGTAAATGAGAGGGCTTAACACCTCAAGGGCAAAGTACAGGAATTCGACAAAGTAACAAGTATAACCAGAAGTGGTATCAGAAAATTGAACTTGTCATGTTACAGTAAAGCGCTTCTATCATATTCAGGAGGAAACAATTCAAAGGAATACATGGATCAAATTCAAAGTAGCCAAATATAAGGGAGAACATGGTTTTGAAAATACTCCCTTCTCCAGTACAACTTGGAATTCTGCAATCTTCCAACCTCAATCTTCAAACTAGCATATCCTCCTAAGTCAAACATATGGTTTATAAATCAGGGAAAGGACCAGAGCAACCACAGCACAAAGCAAGGCATATTATGAATCTTTATAAAATACGGAATATGTGTTAGAAATGGCATGATAGGAATTTCATTTCATTGTATTGTGTGTAATCAGGGATAAGGCTGCACGGAAAAGAAGGGGGCACTTGACCACCCCTTCTTTTTTTTTTCTCTCTCTGAGCTTTGCATTTTAAATAGAGTAGTCGCTAGCTTAAATTAATTTATAGGGAAACGGAAATATTGTAATAAATAAAATTTTGAAAGCATATTAGAAACGGAGATTTTTTAATAAAAGAAAAAGTATTCTGAACTTATGGCCATAGTAAGTAGCAGAGCACATTTTGTTTAGGAAAGTTTACCTGGTTAAGGTGAAATAAATACTTTGGACTGCCAAGAAAAAGCCTCTGACTGCAGCATTTCTTTCTTTACTTTCTGAATGTAATTTTCCAGAGAAAAAGCATGCTCGTCCACGATGTCACATGACACTGCATCTCCAGCAAGCATTACAGCTGCCATTTGAGACACTTGAAAGTTTTCCACTACTCGTTGCAATTTCTTAGCAACGTATTCCTTCCCAAGCATCACAAGAGCAATCAGCAACGATTTAAGCTCTCGTTTTGCGCCAGCAGACAGAGAAATCCCCTTTAGATGCTCCACCAGAGCCATTTCTTCATCAGGGCTAAACAACAAATTACCATAATACCCATGAGAATGTGACAAATGGAAACTGTTAAAACCAATAGCGATAAGTCTTATGTACCAAACAAAATAAATAACTTTGGAACTCAAATAAACAACTTACCTGCCAGCACGGATTTTCCCTCTATTTCGTTGACGCCTTGTACCTCTGGCCTTGCTAGTGGTACTTGAGCTGACAGAAGCGGCGGAACCCTTTCTTGTCCTGCCATAGAAACAATTTTTCAAAAATGTATTGCAGAAAACAAAAGTTTCACTTCATGTAAAACCAAAGGACGGTAATCTACTAGGAAGAAAATAGGACGAGCCCAATGCATGACTATACATTTTTGTATTAGTTGTTAATAACTATAAAAATAACATACAAAGTTGACAAAAATTAGCACATTAAGTCAAAAAAGGAAATAATGAACATACCCTGTGGTATAAGCGCTCATTCCGCTAAAACTGCTGCTAGCTTCTGAAGCAGTGTCATCATCAAGATCATTAATAGACCGCTCGTCCAACTTAAGTTTTTCAGCAAGTAGTAATCTCCGCTGTCGCACAGCCAAGTAGCGGGCCAAATACTTGCCCACTTTCTCCAACCCGTCCTCGTACTCGCCAACCAGTGAGCTGGCGCACTCGAGAGACGCATTCTTCACTTCCAAAACCAAGTTGTCCCTCCTATGTAAATATGCAACCCTCAAAGCCTCCTCCCAATCCCTTGCAGTAATTAAGAGAGTAACCCCGTTATTCACATCTCCACAGTAATCCAGGGTAACTTTGGCAGCTTCTCCGGGTTTACCGAGGGCCTGGAGTTCTTCACAAAGTTCATGGGCCAGTTGGACAATCTCGTCTTTTCCTAGCTTAATAAGCCCAGCAACTGTGAGCACCCCGGCCCAATTACCGCAAGCACGAAAAGCCTTCAAAGCTTTTTCTAAACTAGAACAAGCTAAGTAAGTCGTAGCGGCATCCTCGTAGGATTTTATGTCACTAAGATGATCTCCCCAGGCCTCAGCGACTAGCCCCTTCCTGGTGGGGTCTGTTATCAATTGGAGCCCCAGTGGGAAAAGTTGTGGATTATTCTTCACGAGGTTCATACAATCTTCGAAATAAGCATCTCCTGACGAAACAATGTGTCTAAGGGCATTTTCGTACCTTTGCAATTTAAGATCAATATTATATTTCATCAATAAGGGTGGCATACGTTCCAGTCCCTGGAGAAAAGGAAGAAATTCCTTCGGGTCTCGCTGCGAGTTCAATGCAACTATAGCGGCAAGGTTCAAATCGTAAAGTCCCAACGCAGCTTCATATACTGCGTCAGAATCTGATAACCATAAGAGATGCTTTAAAGATTCCTCAGCAGAAGGGTAAGACGTTTTCCTTGGGTCATCGGAACCCGAAAGTTCCATGCCCCGGATAACTTTTATTCTCTCCAGAGCTTCTTCAAGAGTCGGGGGATCATTTCGGGCTAAAGTGGTCAAAATGCAAAGCTCTCTCGCAGGGCTTTCTGGAATATTCTCCTCAAGTGCCTTCCTCACGGCCCACAGCACAGAAGATACCTTGTTATTACCATCAGAACCCTTAAAATCTCCAGCTTCTAAAACTTTGGCCTTCATCACGCAAGGGAAAGATACATAATCTTTGTACAATGTCTCCATGACGTTTTCATTTTTTACCGAACAGATAAATTCTGTTATGTAGCTCAGATTATCAACCTGTCTGACAAACTCTGCAGTTGACTTTAAAAAGCTTTGCCAACCACAATGGTCAACAATAACGTTAAAATCTATCCGGTGTCGCCTTACCATGAGTAGTGCATCTTTGAACCGCATTTGGACCAAAGCGTGGATAATCGAAGCCAAAACCAATTTTCTCGGATAAACACACTCCAGGTTTCCTCGAATTGTTTCTAGTATAACGGCAGATTCATCTCCATGTAGGACCCCCACAACTTTGGCACCTCTTTCCCATAAATTTATATTATTCTTTACTTCTTCCATGTTTATTTTCTTGATAACCGGTAGGAAGTTGTCATATTTAGCATCCAGCTGTCCATGCAAAATATCACTAATCTCAATCACAAAGAGCAAATCTTGTTTAGTTGCAAGAATCAAATGTGTGATCACTTGATCAGAAAAGTTTGAGTAAAATGAGAAAGTACTGCAGTTGTTGCACAGTGTCCTACCATTAACATGCAACCTACTATGATTATCAAGCCCGAACAGCAAAAAAGGATCTGACAAACCAGAATCTCCAACAGGAGCCACACTCATCCATGGACAAGATGATGAGAATGCCAGATCATCACGTTTCTGAAGAGAAGGTATTGCAGGCCCCAACTGCTTTTTATACTCGAAAACATTTCCACCAGCAAACTGAACGACTGCTGAAGATTTAGAAATGGGGTTAGGTACAATACCAATTACCATCCCTTCAAGTGAGATCTGACTTGAAATCTCAGCGTTCCAACCCGAGCACGTCACTAAGCCAGGGATATAATTTTCAGAACACCCAATCTCAATTTCTTGCAAATAAGGAATCTGATCCTTTTCAAAATGAGAAATATTGAGCAAAACATTTGAATCTAACCATAAAAGATGTACCGATGATCCAAATGCAGTCTCACAATAGGAAGGCACAACATTGAGTTCTTTCCCTTCCAGTTCTACACAAGAGTCAACTTCAGGAAGCTCTACAACACATAAACTGCTATCAGATAAAGAAGCGGCCAAACGGGACTTAGAATTCTTAGACCAGAAGGCCATTTCCCGAACAGCACATGGAAATTTCAGCTCGAATAAAAACATCGGAGGTGGAATTAAGGATAGGGAAAGAGGAGTCACTAGTATTTTAGAGTCATCAATGACTAAGGCGGTTGAATTCTCTGTGATAGCTGTCATCCAGACAAAGTTGTGGACTGTGACATGGCCAGCCAGCGTCCAGCAAATCAACTGAAGCGGATTTGTCGGGTCCCACACGAATTTAACTCCATCCTGCCTTGAGTATCTAATTTCTTGCTTTAAGTACCAATGGTTGTTGCTGAAAAACCAGATCTTGAGGGAATCATGATTTTCACATCGGACAACAGTTGCAAGAAGTTCCGAATTACAATTCCATTTGAGAGTTTTTACAGTTGCGTCCATTCCCTCATTGACACTAAATGAACTCCTCTCTAACCCATTCCTCTCAAAGAAAACTATTGATGGACACTTGTTTTTATCCTTTTGATCATAAACAGCTGCTATCTTTGCCCCACTGGGCATCCAGTCCAAATTTTCTCCCATAAATGCCCTTCCTTCCGAAACAGCATGTAGTGTCCCAGTATCTCGTTCCCATACTTTAATTTTCTTGTTTAAGCTAGCAGAATCGTTTGGCTTGCTTATTGTGGCAAAGTATTTCCCATCGCCTCTCCAGGAAATTGCGTTTCCAAATTGGCTCACCTGTAACACAGACCCATTGGCTCAGATATATATGAAAGCAAACTTTATAAAACTTATACCAATTTCTTTTTCTGGTTCTCAAATAAACTTGAAAAAAATCCAAATTAGTATGACACGAGTACAACAGAGCACATTTTAATGTTAACAGATACACTTACTTACATCAACATTTTCAGAAGGATCCTCAAGTGACATCTCGTACAATAAATCCCAATCATGAGTCATTACTAGTATCTGCCCGAAACCCGTAATCACGGCAAGCAAATCTCCATCGGGACTAGGTGAGATGCACTTGACACCACCCTCTATTCTACCAACAATTTCTGTTGCGTTATCATCCACATTATATAGTAGTAGAAGCCCATTAGAAGTGCCTACAACAAGTGCTTCTTTTTCCATGAGATAATCCATAGAAGTAATTAAGTCTCCAGGTTCCAAATCAATGGGGTCTACAGCCGCAGATAATAATGTTTTGCTCCATGCTCCTTCATTCTGGCACATATGTCAACTTTTCTTAGTGAAAAAAACAAAAGAAAGGATGTCACACTTTATATGATTGTAACGAACTTCTGAAATCATTTCTACATTCCCAAACTAAATCCAACATTATGTACTTTAATTTTAACATGAAATTTACATTTTCATGCCACTGTTACTACACAAATTTTTTATTAATTTAACTATAAACATTTTGAAAATTAACTGTGGACTGCAAATCACCGGGCGCACGCAATACCCTACTAAGCAGACACAAAAAGTAATCCTGTAGTAAGCTAATGTGAGTAATTCGTCTGTAACAAGTATGTCAATCCTATTCAAGCACTTATCTTGGAGTTAGTTTAAGTGTAAACATATAGTGAAAATAGTCGTCTAACTTTTGAAATGATACTTTGTGTGTGGGGGGAGGGACTAGGGAGTAGACAGGGCTAGCGTCAAACTGATCAAAAATTCAAATTTTCAAAATCAAAGGTATCAATTAATTTGTTCAAAAAAAATAGTAAATAGAGTTGTAAAACTTACCTGGGATGACGGAAGCTGAGTGGTGTATACAAAATGGTCGGAAGAAGCAAAGAACAAGCGGTTTTGTTCGATATCGAATGCAGCAAATCGAATGACTTCGTTCTTTGAGTGAAGCTCGAGACTCGAGGAGAGCTCCCATGAAAGCTTCAGATTCTTCATTCTAATCAGTTAGCAGAGAATAGAGAAAGAGCCGAAGAACCACCCTTGTAGTCTGTAGATTTCTTCCTAGGGTTTAACCTAAAAATTGAAACTGCGCCAACTGTTTTCCCTTTTCCTTCTGCGAATTGGTCCCTTGGGTTTTTCGTTTTGCCGTAAAAAGAAAACCCTTCGTAACCGCTCGGGCGTACCAGCTTCAGTTAAAACTCGGAATCGAGCTAATTACTGAAATCAATATAATACACAAATATTGAATTTATTTATTGAATCCAGTCAGTTTAATTATCAAATTGATTTAATTTTAAAATTTTAAAATTTTAAATTCCAAATAAATTAATTATAAATTTAATTCAAAAATCAATATATTATATAAATCTACCAACACTAAGTTTATTAGTATGAGCCGAACTTTTTTTTTTTGTTTCAATACCAGAGTTGATTCGAATGTAATACATTAAATGTGTAACTCAAGTTGAATACTATGTAAACTCAAATATTTTTGATCAATTACAAATAATTATGATTTAATCATCGCATGTTATAAATAATAATAAATATTCATATACATCAGTTTGTACTTATTTACATATTTAAGTGAACATAGACAAAACAATATTGAATATATCATAAATAAATAAATTAACAAAGGAAGTGTGAAGAACCAATAAAAAGAAAAATACATAATAAAAAATTATTATGAACAAAACGTTAAAAAGTTGAATATATCCTAGATAGCGTCGGATATTTTACAAAAAAAATGTAAAAAATTATTATAAATAATATACTAAAAATTACGTCTAACCCGAGCAATGTTGAACATTTAGGCTAGTATTAATAAATAAGATTATGAATTATTATTTTCAATTTTATAAATAATTGTTATAGTATTCTCAATTTTTTATTTTTATGGATATTTAAAATAATTAACTCGAAAAGTATAAATTACGCACAAGTATTCACTCGTTTTTTCTATCAGTTCAAATAAATTTTATTTTGAGCCCTATAAATTGTACAAATTAATTTGAATCTACTTTTTTCTCTAATTTAATATAGTTTAATATTAATAACATTCAAATGAAATTCTCAATCGTTTTTGACAAAAATATCATTTGCAGGCAAAAAAATTGATATTAAATTTAAATGTACATATTGAAAAAATTAGATACGCCAAAATATTCACATTTTCCATCAAAAAAATCTTATCTCAATTTAAAAAAAGCAGTAAGATTGATATCTTCCTTAAACATCCATGCTTTGGACAATTACATACAACTAGACGATAATTATTAAAGTTGGAAATAAAACTAAATGGTACGGGATCATTCAGCTAAAATTCGATTCGAACTTGATTTTAAATATTAACGAGTAGAATATGAGTATATTTTAAAGTTCAATTAATTACTTGAACCTTATTAAATTACTTATTCCTATTGATATTTGATTTAATTCACTCGAAAACTGCAAACTACTCGGACTCGACTCATATTCGTACTTAATTCAATAATTAAACAAGTTATACATGAGCTTCATTTTAAACTCGATTAATTATACGAACAGAATCTGAATAAGTTATACTTGACTCGATTTGAATTGTTATCACCACTAATAAATATTCACATTTGTTTTTCCCATAGATGGGAAATATCTATTGTACATCGGTGGTGTATGATGTATTATACATCCTATAGGATTTGATAGGAAAATCACTTAGAATTTTGTCCATGTATGGGTTAGCTTTATCCATGACACGTTCTAACAAAGTTATCACTTATGAAATTTATTCCGGCTTAAAAAGAATGTCATAAATTTATTTATAATACTAAATAAATTTCTTTATTATATAATTATTATTTTTGTTTTGAAAAAATAAAATGTTTTAGATAAAAAAAAATATTTTTAGAATATTCTTAAAATGTCTTTAAAAAATTGTGACCTTTTTCAAAATAAATGGAATAATTTTTTTTAAACATCATACGTGTCCGCCAGTGTCTCATCTCCATCACAATCTGGACTTTTTCCTCCCTCCACATTTGTTCAAATCTACTACTCCTCTTTGTTTTTTCTTTTCTCATTTGCCGAAAAGAACTTAGATCGTGTTATTCTACTCCTATGCACTCCTCTCTCGTCACCATGTAATACAAATTCAAGTAATTTTGTTTTTCTATTTAGCATTGTGTTTATTATTTACAAAATTTTTTGAAAATATATGGTAATATAATTTGACTATTATTTATATAGTTTTAATTTAAGTTTATAAATAATTCATATTTTTTAAATTTAACTAATATCTAATTTTATTTGAATTACCGTAAAAGAAAATCATCATTTATTACTATTGATAATCTCTTTACATTAACACATACCTCGATTACACCTTTTAACATGAGTAACAACATTGAATGAATAGTAAAAATATTGTTATGACAACTGATTACTTCTTCTAAAGAAGTATTTACATCAATATACATATGTATTATTTATTCTAAGTATCATACTACTTAGAGACATATTTAGTAAATTAGTTACTTCTTTTAAACTAATATTTACGTTATTGTATATATATATATTACTTCTTGTATATCATATTACTAAGAGGACAGTACATTAGTTACTTCTTGTGACTTGGTATTTACGTGAATATAGAAATGAGTTACTTCTTTAATTAGCATATTATGTGGAGAACATATCTGTAGTACATTGGTTATTTCAAGGAAGAAAACACTTACGTCATAGAACATATGAATTACTTCTTGTAGGAAGAATATTACGTAGATGACATCTTTCTAGTAAATTAGTTACTTCTTTTAAACTACTATTTACGTTATTATAGATATGTATTACTTCTTGTATATCATATTACTAAGAGGACAGTAAAATAGTTACTTCTTGTAACTCAATGTTTACGTGAATATAGAAATTGGTTACTTCTTTTAAGTAGCATATTACTTGGAGGACATATCTGTAGTACATTGGTTTCTTCAAGGAGGAAGATGCTTACGTCAAAGAACATATGAATTATTTATTGTAAGAAAAATATTATGTAGATGACATTTCTCTAATAAGTTGGTTATGTGAAGGAATATATTAATTACTTATTTTAACATAAATATTACGTAGATGATATATCTGTAGTAAATTGGTTACTTCTAGATAGTGCTTATGTCAAGGAACAAAGAAATTACTTACTTTAATATTAAGATTACGTAGATGATATATCTCTAGTCAAACACAGACTTTTTATAACGGATTAGTTATGTGGAGTAACAATTGTATTACGTGCTTTATTAAAGAATTTACATTCACAATTATAGTTATTACTTTGTTTAACTAGGTTGTCAATAAGTTTTATTTGATAAGTATTTTATATTTCAGATATTTAATTCTTATTATTTTTTGCAAGATTGAGTTCATTAGTTAAACATGACTGATATAGATTCAAGAGAAGGAAATAATGCATATGTAGAAGACTCCATGTTCTCTAATCCCAATGAGACATGGTACGAAAGTTCTAGTTGTAGTGAGAATAATGCATATGATGATGATTCATATGGTTTTACATATGATGTGATGAAAGAAAGTGATATGGTATTTAATTAGTATTTTAATTTTCTTCATTCACTATATTCATTTACGTAACCACTAAGTTAATTTATATATAAATTTAACAATGTGGATAAATGGATTACGTCTATACAGATATTATTTACTCATTTTAACCAAAAATTTAGGCAATTTATTTATACACGGATCTAGCAAGAGAGATTGATTACTTATATATATATATATATATATATATATAGATTATTTACTCTAAGGAAGTAACAGTTCACACTATTTATTTATACACAGATCTAGCAAGCGATTGATTATGTCGAAACATATTATAAATACTCTAAGGCAGTAACAATTTACGCTATTTATTTTGACACAAATCTAGCAAAGACATATTGGTTACATGTAAACAAATATAACATATTAGGCAGAAATAAATATTCTTGAAACGTTCATTCACCACATTTCACCTAAACGAAACTTGCCAATTAAATTAAGATGTTATATAGTTAAAAGCTTACTAGTACAAAATCCACCAGTTAAAAACTGTAAAAATATATACTAGTTAAAAACTATACAAAATCCCACTGACATTTACAAAATCCACCAATCGACACTAATTCTAAATTTATACATGTCCTAACTGAATTCTTAAGACATTTCAATACGCCTTAAGATTGCATCTCTTCAATTATTAGACATTTCGTATAAGAAGGTATAGCAATTTACTCATATGATGCAATTATTGTTCTTATGTTTGCATCACAAAATCCTCGTCTTCGGGCCCAATATTTAGAGTCATCATGAACTTGATGCAAAACACACCACAATCTCTACTTCAAAAAAGAGAAAAATATGCATAAAACATCATAAACAAACAAGAAGATGCATGTCACAAACAAAATTAAACTAATAAAGATAAAGAAGTTGGAGATGTATTGTAATTTTGTGTCTTTTCTACCATATATATGTTTTTAAAATAAACAATATAAAATATATTTGTTTTGTGAGGGAGTCTTTTTGATTTTTAGTAATAGAATTATAAAAATGCCTATGTTCTATTTTTCAAGCAGCTTTCTCTCCCCAAAAAAATATAGAGAAATAAGATCTGTTTCACAAAATTTTAAGAATTGACTAAATTAAAATTTATAATTTTTAAAGATAACCACATAATTTCAGGGATAATAATTGTCTCTAGCAAGATTTGCCATTATATACTGTGAGTGTTGGCAATGAATTGAAAAAATCAAATGGACTAATAATTTTTTTAAAAATAAATAATAATAATATAAAATAATCACTTGTGCTTCTCACGGGTTTGTAACCTAGTAAATATATACAATTGAATTTCATCATACCATATGATTAAATTAATAAAAATTGTGAATAATAGTTTGAGTATGATTATTCATTGACACCCGTCACACCTCTGCCACTATTGACATGCTAATATATTATAGTTACATTTGTAAAATTGAAAAATCCCAGTGCACAAACCCTAAATTATTCAAGCTATCAAGCTATGTTGTCAAATGGGTCATCCATAGAATAGAAAGTCTAACTGCATTATTAGGACTAAGGCTTCTTTCTTATAGAAGAAAATGAACTGAATAAAACATGGGAGAAAATAGAATCCACTTGATATTCGACAGCTGCATCTTAACCTAAGAAATCAGTACAATCGGTCGCTATTCAGCATACTTTAATCATTTGTAAGACTCACTAGATAATGGATTAAACATATTCTATATCAAATTATCTAGTATTAGAATATATTTTGTTAAGTTAATATGTTAACTGCAGTTGGTATTTGCTTCTCATTGCTCTTCATAGAATTTTCATAATGTATGATCATGAGAAATAAAAGAAATCATCTTTAAAAATCAAATCAATGACATAAGCTACAAAGACACAATTTCCTCCATTAATAGTTAAAAATTCTAACATATTTCACCCAAAGATCGAAACTTTAAACAATTGAACACTAAAAAAAATCACGATTTACAACTAATTCAAATAAAATATGGGACAAATGTTGGAAAATACATTTCTTCTATGCGTGCCATTTGATTTATCCAAACTCTAATTTTCAAAAGCCCTTACAATGGCGTTCAAGGAGCCGCAAATATTTCTCTGTTGCTTAGAGGACAGCTTGAGGCGGTGATTTCAAATGGTGCAGATTGCAGACAGTCTGAGTCAAGTTCCAATTAGGGTTCCGATGAGAGTTCCGATGGGTTATGGAGAAGAGAGAAAAGACGAGAAATCGAGAGAAGAGAGAGGGAGGAGGAATCGGGAAAAGAGAAAGAGAAGGAAAAATGAGAAAAACGAGTCAATTTGTTTATATCGATCGGTTAATGGGTCAAGTCTAATTAAACGGATTCTGTCAGCGAGTTGTTGGATTTAATACTAAAAAATTTTAAAAAAATTCTAGTTACACCTTTTAGAGTGATTTTCTCCATTTAGTCTTTTTCTTACAGCTAACATCCAAAAGATGTAACCAACCAGTAAAATAGGTAACCGGTTACTATTTAAAAAAAAAAAAAATTAACTATTGAGATTTTTTTTGTTACTCAATCTAACGACTGGACGTACATACATCCAAACAGTGGAAATAATATTAGACTAACCCCAAAGATGCGGATTTTTATCATTCTACCAACCAAAACTAAACATAAATGCCCCTATAGAATTGTTCGGGTACATACACTTGTAACCCTGTGCCCATATTTTCTTTGGGAGCTACATTACTAGCTAGAGTGTTGTAAGAGCCTATAACGTAAACATAGGATCACCAATCCTTAAACAAGCCAAGCTTTAGGGACTAAGCTTGACGACTAAATAAAAGATTTGTTTAACTTATTGAGCCAAGTTTGAATTTAGTTTGTTAAAATAAACATGCGTCTTTTCAAATTTAGCTCAACTAGTTTATGACTAGTTTACATTTAGAGGTCTAAATGAACCAAGCATTCGCAAACGAGCTAGGTAGCTTTTGCGAACGAACTTGGCTTGTCTAAAACTCAAGTTGCTCTATAAAAGCTCACTTAATGCATCGAACTCAAACTCGAACCAAAAACTCATTTAACTCCTCAAGCTCGATTTAACACCCTTAGACCACAGAGAATCATTTACAGAAATGATGTCTAGAAGAAGGGAGATTCACCAGACCATTACCACCTGTCTACTGAGAAATATGTATACTAGTGAAAGACTTGAAAAATCAAGTCCTCAAATTATGACCGAAAACTTGAAAAGATTGAGCAAGAGCAAAATAATGCTGACTACCACTAACCGATAACATTCACCTTCATAACCATGTCTTAACTTTTCAACTAATTTAGCGAACCCATGTCTTAACTTTTCAACCTAGTAATCATCAAAGAAGCTGACAGACAACATAAGAGAATCATCACACATTTCTTTTAATTTCTTATACTGCCCTCAACATTTCATACATCTGCCCAAACACAAAGTTTATACTGATCTGAACATTTTAAACCAATGCAACCTTACCTGACATTTTTCGAATGCTATACTTACTATATCAGTCTAGTTCAATTCCCCTTCTTCCTGCCGCTTCTAGGACGTCATCTCCATCTCCTGTAACCCTCGATAAATCTAGATAGGACTTCCACAGTTTCATGGAGAATGGATAAACCGCTAACGCTCGCTTATGGAAGCTCTCGGATATAGACTTGATATCAGTGAGATTTTGCAAAATATTTGCAGATTCTACCCATACGTACTCCGGTGCTACTGGAACAGTCTGAAAAAGTGCATTCACCAGAATCGAACTTGCCCAAAAGGAAATGGAGGAAGAGCTGGAGGTAGTTTGACTTAGCAGCTTGCAAAGAGATATAGCTAACGGGTAATTGGCTGGTACGATTTCCAATATAGCTTCAACAAAATCCACAAGATCCGAAATTTTATCGTAAACTTGGGGCAAAAGTGGTGGCCCGTACCAAACTTGAAGAACTAAGTTCACCAACGAAAAATCTGAGGACAAGGGACTAAACAAGTTGCTAACTAACTGTTGCACTCGAGGACTCTTGATAGTTTGGATAAATTTTCTGGACAACAGTTTTGCAGTAGGCAAAATCGGGGTATTTACTAGATAGTCGTTCAGGATCTTCAACATTTCACCGGGGGGAGCTTCTTTAGACATTGAACTATCTTTCAGCCTAAACATGACATGCTCTCTCACACAATGCTTATAATTCTCTAGAGAAGCATTCTTCAGTGCCATGTCAGCAGCTGAGCGTGCTTCGGCATGATCATTCTGCAATAGCTTATACACAGAGAGATTAAGTAGCCCAAATGCAACATCAATGGTTTCCGACATACTATTTTGGGAAAATTCAACTTTCCAAAAAGAATGAAACCACCGATCCATCAACTGTTTCACGAAATCAAGCTTCCGATTCTGGAGAGCAAATTCTGCATATTGATTCCAGATACACTGAACACCCGGGACTTGTTCCATCCAGTTACTGAGAACCTCCTCAAACCCCACAAGTTCATGGGCCCGTGCCGCCATCAAAACAAGCTCTAGGCAAGAAGGGTACAGTTTGGCGTATTTGTCCAACAAGTTTCTACTACATTCCAAGCCTTCAAGCACAGCAATACACCTAACATGATTGATAGCAAACAAGTGGGCCGCTATAAGAGTAGTTTCACTATTGAGATACAGTGCCAGAGAATTTACTGCCGTTTCCATCAGATTGACTGCCAGCTGTCTCTCGTCAACTTTTAACTCAGTGGACGTCCACTCAATTGCCAAAAGTTCTTTCCGGCTCTCGAATCGTCTGGCAACGGAATCCGGCAGTTTTTTGTAGATGACCAAGTACACGCAACATAGCCAGAAGAGACATTTGTCCCAAATTGTTAGGCAGTTAAGGACATTAGAGAGAAAAAGGCTACAGGGCTCATTAGATTCACTTCCAAAGGGAAAAAGTCCATATAATTTGTCGATGGCCTTGTTGACCTTACCAGAGACGCACAGAGTATTCATCATCTGCAGAAAAATGTCCAAGATGCATTCACTAGCGTGCGTTGGATCCCTGCCAGCATGGCGAGGGAGTGCAGATAAGGCGGTATCATATGCGACTAATCGATCATCAAGCTTTTCCCGACTATTAATGTACATAAGCCAAAGTTCATATGATGCTTTGTTATGTTCAACCTGGTAAAAGAAGGGACGAGTGGTTACAAACAACCTTTCACAAAATAAAACTAAGTACAGCAGCATATCCCAGATGAATTTTGTGTTCAGGGAATTAAGGCTAAGAATTAGCAACATACGGCATGCTTGTACATGTCATCCTTCCCAATTGAGTTCTGATTGCAATAGTAAATATGCAAATAAACAATCCATAGAACTACGGACTTTGGATCTGCTTCAAGAGCTCGAGCAAGCACCTTAAGGGCCTGTATGTTTCAAAAAATAGACCAGGACAACAAAAAAGGAGGTTTGGATATAATCAAATCCTTAATGCTAAGGGAGGATTCTCTATGTACAAGTAGTATATATAGTTACCTCGATCCGTCCCCTTTGTTTATTAACTTCCTGACTGAGACTATGAAGAGCCATCTCAAGGGATTCATCATTATCAGTAAAATCCAGACTCTAAACAAAGACCAACAAATCAAAAATTAGAACCAGACAACATAGCCTAAATTAAAACAATAAAGACAAATTTACAGAAATTATTATTCAACTTCAAAAGTTGATAAAACAATTCTACAAATTGATTCTTGGAATTCAAGAAGCAGAAATATATAACATAAACCCATAAACGTAAATAGAAAGGCAAAGATGCTTTAACAAACCGTTGTGCCACGTCCACTGTGAAAGAACGAAGATTGTCTGTTCCAACTCCGATAAGACTCAATACGGGCCCCAGGGCCATGCAAAAATGGCTCATCTGAAGGCAAACCCGTTGGAAGCAAAGTTGAAAGAACCAAGGAAGCACTGAAACTCTTCTGCCAGCAACATGCCCCATTGCGTGCTAGAACAGATTTATATGGATGCAAATCAGCTTTTAGAACTTCTGAGCAGACCAGATAAGATGGTGGAGCAAAACCAAGAAGATCCAAGGACTTGGAAGATTTGACTCCGAGTGATGATGCCATAACTTGACCATCTGCACAATAAATTAATTCTAAATGTAGAAATACTTGAAAATTGATTCTGCACAAAATTAGTGACAGCGTAATTATACCAGTAGCATTATCTCTCACATGTTGCCAAGTACACTCATCATCGTTGCATTTTCCTCGGAGTTCAAACATGCAAAGTGGCCAAAGTGGGTCTATCTCGGGATGGCTAGAGTACAAACCAACTTCTATGAAACATAAATCCATTGAAGTCTCTTCTGTTGACTTGATTCCATATTGGCTGAAGTTATTGCTTTCTTTATCATAAACATAAAGAGGGTGAGGTTTCTGACATTTAGAATGTGATTCTACTAAACTAATTACGTCTATGACCTTCATGTGACCAAATGGACTCCTCAGAATGGGATACAAAAAGCTGATGGGTCTTAGTGGTTGAAGACCTTCAACGGAAAAACAGTTGTCTAAAGGATTGGCAGTAGAAGGAGATCCATAGTTAGAAGAAAATTTCTCAACATGGCACTTGTTCTTGATCTGCACAGGGAGCTCAGAGATGGTTGTTTCTGCCCTTTCACTGCCTCCTGAATTTGAAAATAAAAACAGAAAACTTCATTAAAAGCAAATTATGGATAGATTTCATGTAGTCAAAAAAGATAATAATTAGTTTAATCTGACATTTGTTTAGACTCTAAATTCTTGAAATAGATATTAGGTGAACAACATAAATATCAATACAAAGATAAAGGCTCATAAAGGACTTCCGTAAAGATAACATACCTCCAAGATCAAAAGGTTGATCTTTCTCTGGTAAGTTCAACATGCTTATCTCCGCTCTATCCTCACTATCATTATGACAACTGCTTTCGACTGCAAGCTTCAAGCTCTGGCGTGGCCCACTCTCGTTCAATGAATTGTTAATCCCTCGCGTTGCAAACAATTGAGATCGTAAGGATGCTTCTAGAAGTAAAGAGTCTTGAGACTCGGTAGTTTTTGAATCAACATCTACATGATCTAGATTGGACTCCTCAGCTTCATGATCAATTCGAAAAGTCTTATGGCCTTCCTCTAATGACATGTTTAAATCAGGCTCACTGATGGGATTGTAAGCCAGATCTTGCCCGTCCTCGTTCTGATTCTCAAGGGAGTCATGAGCATATCTGACATTTGAATCATTCCTCAACTGGTTATGAGCGTATAACTCAGACTCCATTTTATGGCTTGATGGGATTACATGCATATTAACTTCGGGTATGTTCTTGGCAGAATTTGGGCCCACTCCAAGGTGAATATGCAGACTTGGTGACCAGAACATATTCGGATCATCAATCATATGAGACTGTAAATGGGCTGAATATAGTTCCCTTTTACGGTAGAGATAAGAGCACCTACTGGTAGCCTCCATCATAGCTCGTTGGGCCGTGCGATAAGCTTTAAGAGCATTTCTTTCTTCTACCTCACACTTGCGCCGGTGCTCTTGGGCTTCCTCCAGCTCCTTGTCGTGCAATTCTTCAACCTCCATCAGTGTCTGTAAGTCCATATTGCTGATTGATGCGGGTTGATGATTCGTCTCAATAGGATGTCTCACATCCACAATGTGCTGCAAAGTAAGCAACGTGCATGTATAATTATAAATACTAGAAAAATTATTATAATTTGAGGCCTGTGACAAATATGGCTCAAGCCTTGAGGTTAATCAATTACAGTCCTCGGTCAATTCTAGCCAGGCATGTCTAAATTAGAGAAGAATCAACTAAAAGACTATATATCACTAAGTCATAATGCCTAACCACAAAGATAGAATGAAATAAATTTCACTACAAGATACAGGATTTGACTTGGAGATCTGAGATTCTAAATTTACCATTAAAAGATCATTAGTTAGATAAGAAAATGTAAATGTGGCTATAAAAAGATCAAGATAAGCAAATCAGACATTTTATTATAGGCAAACCCAGATCACGATTTCTTGCCTTTCAGCAAATTGACAATGCTGACAAAATCAAATTTTGATCCAAGCATTTTATATGTTGTAATTTCTTTTGATGGATTCAACCAAATACAAACGAAATTGATTAGAAAAACTAACCCGATCGTATCAAGCAATTGCCATGAAAGAAACAAGATAAATAGACATGGAGAGGGGATCAAATTCGAAGCTCATCTAGCAGATAAGCATTGTTCACACTGTTAGGGTTGTATGGATGAGAACTTTAAACAGCTTTGACTTACTTTGAACCCCTTTTAGAGCAACATTAGACTCGAAAAGGAGCTGTGAATTATTTAGGTTCCACTTGGAACTTGGAAGGAAAAGTAAGGAAAAGGAAAACTAAATTAATCTAAAATGAAGAAAACTATCATAATATAAATCCAAATTACTAAACTTCCAAAATATTTGTATAAAGAACAACGTTAAAATATAATTTCAATAATGGTTAAAAAATCTTCAATAAATATTTAGATTTCATTTTTTTTCTGTCCCTTTTCGGCTATTCCTTAATGTTTCCTCGAGTTTCCCGAGTACCAAATGAAGCATTAAGAAAACAAAGAAAATGTGTTTCACATTGGCTTTTACCAAACTTTGAAGTAGAAATTTCTCTTTATTGGGTTTTTTGTTGTTGTAATTTATTAGGAGACAAAAATAAAATTTTAAATTCTAACTCTGACTAAAAAAAAAAGGCTCTTGCTGAGTCCAAAGAAATGAAAATAAAAAGGGGGGTAGGTGTTCCAATATTGTGCCTATCGAATTTTAATATCAAAATAGCGATATTGATGGCATGTTCTCCCAGCCAGAAAAGGTGAACCCTTCTCCCAGCATTTCTTGGGTAATGAAGTTGGATTTTTTTCAAGCTGTTAAAAAGTGACAACTGGTATTAACGAGTATACTGTCCGTTTGGTCCAACATACCAATTGATTATCGACACACACATAATTTGTGAACTATTACAACTTACTGATTTCTTTGGGCAAGTTTCCGCAGGCTTATTTGCAACTTTTGCAGAAGAATCTGCGAGCTTCACGATCCTGTTAGACTGACTACTATTTGGGTTTGCCACAGTACCTACATAGGCGTGGGAACTCTGATCATTAAAATAACCTAGGGCATTGAAAAAAATGAACATAAATTAAGCAAAATACCTTGTTTCACAGCAATAGGTAAAGTTGACTTCTCTGACGCTAAAGTTGACTTGACAGCAGAAATATCTTGCCTCCCATCTGAATTGACCCGATGTGAATGAGATTCACAGACTTTTAGCTGCTTTTTATCTGGTTCTTTTAGTTCAAACTCTACAAAATCAGCAGGAGCCTCTTTGCATATCCTAGCCGTTTTTTTGCTCAAATTTGGACTTGAAGTTGATTTCTTGTTTTGCTTAGCGGCCTTGAGCTTTAATTCATTTTCCCTAATTGCAATTAGCTGCCGTAGGTCTTGAAGTTTACTACTATCCAAGTCAACATTTTGGTTACATCCAGGTTCCTGGTATGATTTATTTTCCTTAAGAACATTAATGTGTTTAATATGAGACCTTTGCCTGCCTAATACACGTATACCATTCTTAGAAGAGACCTCCTTACTTTTGGCCATTGATGAGACAAATGTGGGATTCAAAGAAACTTTTCTAGGTGCCATGCTGTCATTTCTGGCATTCCATGGCAACATTTGCATCTTTGCAGACGAAGGAGCAGGTGGCTTTCTACTTCCAGCCACTCCGAGTGACTCGTCTTCTTTATTTTCATGTGCATTTCCTTGTTTACCCTCTTCAGAGTCACTGCTGCTGTCATCATCGGAGAAGTGTATTATCAATGGCATTCGAGTATTCTCAAGCTTCTTACAATGATTAGAACGTACTGAAGATCTGGAAGATACACCCACAAACCTCGCAGGATTACTGGTTGAAACAGATTTGTTTGCTGAGTTGGCAGGAAACATTGAAGGACAGGTTTAGTCACATATAAAATTTCCCCAAATAAAACAACTTACACACTTCCATATTAGGCAACCAGGTATGGCAGGGATATTCATCACGTTCCACAATACTGTCCTTAGTGCATTAAAATGTTTATATATAAGGAAACATGCAATAAGTTTTTTATATGACCTATACAAAGCCCTAGATATATGGTGCCTCGTCAAATGGAAAGATATCCATCTACCACTGACTTTTATGAAATGAATTATCCTTCTAATTCAGTTAAGAATAAGGTTGAAATAAATATCAACAAGCAACACATCTGGAACACGATAAGTGGGAATATGATACCAAATGGTGCTCCATACACCTTACCAGCCTTGCCAGATTGTATGCTTATTTTCGCCAGAGGAATATCAACCAACTTCTTTTGACCTGAAGTTCTACAATCCAAATGAGGACTGGAGCTAGCCGGAATTTCCTGTTGAGACAGAATCCACTTATTTAAGTCTAAAAGGGAAGTTAAAACTATACCACCAAACTTTCCAGCAATCCAATTGAAAAAAGTCTAAAAGCATTCACATCTTTGCACACCTAATAAGATCATAAACGAAGGCCTAAACCCTCTGTCCGAAAATGAGCGTCTTAATTCTTAAAATAGACTAAAATGAAATGATATCCACAGCTCCCCTCAATGAAAAGTGATTAAACTAGTTTACACTTTTCACATACTATCAATATAAATGTTTAGAATGACACAGAAAGTTAAATACAAAATTGACCACTTCCTCCTAAAATGAAAGACATTATTCTCAAATTGGATTCTCATTTTGGGACAAAAGAATACATGATCGTCATCGGATGATGCAGAGAGCTCTCCTTCTTCCTTGCTCCCGGAGGAATTGTTCGGGTCGGGATTTATTGTTGCTCCGGGAGCTTTCGCCTTCAGCTGCTGCTCATCTCTTTCCTCCATATTTTTATGACTCTGTGCCCACTCTCTCTCTCTCTCTCTCTCTCTCTCTTTTTCTCTCTCTCTCCCCTCTTGTTTCTCTATCTACACTGGCGGTTAATGGACCTGCCAAATGCAGAGGGAGACGAGGAGGGGTACAGAGAACGTGCTCCCTTTTCTGGTGATGGAAAGTACCGAAATGTCCCGGACAGCGGATGAACTTGAGACTGTTTCGGGAAGGCTTACAAAGTGTTATTACGTTTCCAATTAGAAAATATTACTGTTCTAAAAATTCAGCTTAGTTTTTATTAATTTTTAAATTAAGATAAAGTCTTCGTTTAAGTGAATTAATTGTTTAATATTAATTAATTTTTTTTATATCTAATTAATATCTAAATAAAACTGTGCATGCACCAGGTCATTCCTCTACGCCTAAATCCATTTTTAGAGCACTTGAAAATATTTATTAATATAATATTAATATTTTAGAAAATAATAATTCTATATTTTATGAATGTGTTCATACAAGTTGTTAAAATTATTTATTAGATTTTAAAACATGCCATAGCATATTAATAGGATTTTTAATATATGGGTTCAATTTAATTTAAGAAACAAAATCATTTAATATTAGCTTTAAATATACTTATAAGTTTTTAGAATAGCTTTTTATAATATTATTTTTTTTTAAACATCAATATAATTTTTTATGTGTTAATTAATTAATATTATTAATGTGATACCATATAAGATTATTTGAAAACTTACAAATATTGAAGGAGTCAAAATTCATTAGTTATTTCATCTGGCAAAATTCTTTCTTTTCCATCTATGAAACAAATGAGGAGAGACTTTTTTTTTTGGGCAAATGAAGTTTTATGCATGAGGAGAGATTTTTTTTTTTTTTTTTTTGTGTGGTGCAAATGAAGTTATGTAAAAGATTATTTAGATTCATGTACTAATCTATAACATTATATTCAGCCCATTAGTTATTTTATATATATTTAAGAGTAATGCGAAAAGATTAATGTAATTAAATATATAATTTATTAACAACCAATTAAGTTTGATGACAACTCAACTGAGTTAAAAATCTAAAGTTAATAATATTGAGTCAATTCGATAAATAAATTAAAATCGACTCAATGTTTAGCTATTTATATTATATATTGATTTCGTATGTGGGTTTTATGGGATAAATTAGATAATAATGACAATTTTTAAAGGCCAAGGTTATGTTCATAAGTTTGGAAAGAAAAAAAAAAAAGAAAAAATAAAATGAATGAGAGAAAAGAAAATAAGAGAAAATGAAGTATGTGAAGTATTTTGTGTTTATAAATTTAGGAAATAAAATGAATGTGGAATGAATTAAAAATTTAATATTTGTTATATATAAGGATATAAAAGAAAGAATAAAAAAATTTCACTGGTTAAGATCACTTTCCTTCAAAATCCTGTTAAGTAAATTTTTGAAGGAAAGTGATGGTCACTTTCTTTTCCTTTCTGTTTTTTTTTTTTCACTACAAAACTCATGGACAGAGGAAAATATACACTTTCCATTCATTTTTCTTCTATTTCAATTATTCAAAATGATTTTTTTTATATTTTAAAAAATTAATCTTTTTATTTATTATAAATAAATAATTATCCCAAGATATTTATCACGTTTTCTTATAAACCAAAAAGTAGAGATTGATGCATATGGTTACAATTATTTTTTTACAATATATAGTGGGACATCTTTGTTATTTATGTCTTTTAACCACACAATTTTTTTACAATGCCATCAATTTTGGGATAACAAAAATAGTAACTAATTTTATTGTTTTCGGAACGAAGGGAGTAATAAAATAAAACTAAGATTAAAATAAAATAAAACTAAGATTAAGTATATATGCAAGTTATTTTATTATATATGATATAATTGAGAATAATTAGATTGAGCTTGGGAAATGTGAGAACCCGAATTATTGAGAATGATTTAATAAATAAAAATCTTCCTTTTGTTATTTCTCTAGTTGAATTATTTT
>JAUMHB010068585.1:1899-13533 GCA_032359685.1 Pittosporum tobira | reverse complement strand
CTTTTTGTCGGAAACCAATAATTTTATTTAGCACCCCAAAATATCATATTCATAAAGATAAATAATGTTAAAATATTAGGTTCTTACACAATATATATATATATAGACACGTATTAATCATAATTTTTTTTTTGACATTTTTAAGACATTCACGTAACACTTTTAATTGACTAGGACCAAAGATTATTAAAATAAACTTGACCTTACTATGTACTTAAGGACATAAAACTTGACCTTAACAAATCGTATGAAAGCTACGACGTGGTTCCACTAACTAATTTATGGTTAAAAACTTGAAATTGGGGTGAAAAAATATAATAATATTGAATTTTTTTATTAAAATGATTGAAAAAGGGTGACTAAAAATCCAAACGAAAGTCAAAAAAGAGGTAGTTACGTGTACTTTCAGTGTATTGCTTTTTCTTCTTTCTGGTCACTATTTTCAACGAATGTCTGAAGATAAATCAAGCTAGCATTTTTAGGCTCTACGCGTGTCATGCACACCACAACGCAGACAAACATACAAAAAAAAAAAAAAAAAAAAAACATTTGATTTGATTTTTTTAATTTTTTTTTATAGCATTTGAATTTGTTATACAATAAGAAACGTGCCTAATTTTTTTATATTTTTAAAAAAATTAGATTTAATTAATTTAATAATATTAAATATAATATTTTATTATATTCAAGTACATAATTTTTAAACGTTGTCATCAAATAAATACATATTTAAAAGTATACCTTCGCTTGTATCTAATTAATTTTATATTATATTCTTCAATAACAGCTATGCAACTAGATTTTCTCAAAAAAGAAAAATGAGTCACGCAACTAACTCCAAAATGGTCAAATAATTTTATATTATATTCTTCAATAACAGCTATGCAACTAGATTTTCTCAAAAAAGAAAAATGAGTCACGCAACTAACTCCAAAATGGTCAAAATATTTTGATAAAACGTGGAGTACCAAAGAGATATCAATAGTTGAATAAATAAATAAATAAATTCAAGATGCTGACAGTTGATATATAGCTAACAGCAATCATTATTTCTTTGAAAGCAAAGTCAACTCCCCCGGTCCTCCCTCGTCTCTCAAGAACTACAATTTATGAGACTACTTGTATTTCATATATATATATATATATATATATTCAACACTACCTTCCAACCTTTTTCTTACAAATGTCTAAATTCAGTTGGCTAATTTCTTTCCACGCAAACATAAAAGTAACTCCTTTTACCATTAATCAACGTATTAATGTGTTTCCCTTGCTTTCAAATGGGAGAGAAAATGTTCTTTCTAAATAAAGAAAATGTTCTTTCTAATTTCAAGCAAGTCGTGACGTTTTTTTTTATAGTTTATTTTTTTTTCTTTATATTTTAAGATTCAAACGAAATTATAATTATAAAATTTTTATTCCAATAAATATGTGACGTTGAGAGCTTCCTAACAAGAGGTATATTAATATACTTTCGATAAACGTATAAAATAATAATGTATTATGAAATTTAAAGTTAATATATGTTTATCCATATTCATATATATTTATCAATTTATTAACCATGTAATATTCAATCAATTTTAATCCAATTCAAATAGACCCAAACTTATTTTTATTCATCTAAAATTAACCTTAACCATCAATTTGTCAGACTTGGTTTAGTTTATCGCTTAAACGAGTAATCGAGTTTAAACGAAAATTTTTAAAATGTTATCAGACATTTCTTGCCAAATTTCTTTCGTTTGTTTATTTTTGGCTGACGTAAACGCCCTTAATTATCGGTGACGTAGTACCATTTGGGTGTGACCGTGTGAGAAAGGTTTGATCGACATGCAAGTTGCATATGGCTACAAGCCTACAATGGTGTGGTGTGGTGTGGTGTGGACTAGTGTAAATTGGTACTTGGTAGGAGAAAGCTGTCCCCTTTTGTATTGTCTACATCCCAAAGGACAAGATATCAATAGTAACCTGGTTTAATAAGATGATTGCCCTAAAATAATGGGTACATTTGTCAATTTTACTCATTTCAAAGGGGTGTGAATAATCTCATTAAGGAGCGAGATCCGAAACTATCAAAAGAAAACTGATACTTTTGTTAAGGGTCGCCATAGTCGTCTTGCATTGTATTACAAAATGTTACAGGATTAGAAGACATATATAATTCTACAAGATATATGTGTGTGTGTATATATATATATATATATATATATATAGATAAATAGGAGCCACGTCGAGAGATAAAATGAAATATAAATATTGTTTCATTCAACTTAAAATTTACCGTTTAAATGTAAATTACAATAGTCAGTATTCATCACATCCGTTACTAATAGTAGCGAATGTGCACTATTTTCCACCAATAGATTGAAATCTGGATGGTACATGTTGGATTAGATGAAACAATAATTTCATTCAACTTTGTTCCCAGATGAGACCCTATATATATATATACACACACACACACTCACATACGCATTTATCTAAACTTTCTTAATAAAATTTATATTTTTACAAACAATTGTAACATTTGAAACTTGAATTTTGTATTGCTTAAAAAATAAGAACTATTAATAAAAATATTAATTTATTTGGAAAAAATATTAATTCCTATATCAATATCGTAGAAGAAAACATTTAAAGTTTTAAAATTAGAGATGCAATAATTTTATAATTTTGAAGTTTTGAAATTAGAGATGCAATAATTTTATAGTAATAATTCATATATCAAGTAAGAATTTAATTTTACTATTTAATAAATTTACTATAATTGTCATAGTTTATTTAAAATAGATAGAGTACTTACTTTATATAAACGACGCCGATGTATGAGTGGTGATCGTCAAAGTTGGTACAACGTCGTGGCTTTCATGTTTTCCTTTGTAATTTTACCAGTTAAATAAAAATATTTTCTCGGAAACCCAAAAATTATCCCAAAAAATTAAAACACCTAGCGTCTTTAATTTTAGCGAGAGACATTTTAATTTTTTTATATGAACATAATTTTCTTGAGATTTAAATAAATTAAAAAATATATTTATTAATATTTTAATAAACTTGAATCGAATTTTTAACTTAATCATAGGACCCATTTAGAACAACTTATTATATAAGAATTTAATTTATTTTTTAAAATAAAAAATTATAAATTGAATATAATATTATTTTAATTTATTTTAAAAAATAATATATATATATAAATTTATTTTAATTTTTAATTTAAAATACATTGTATATGTAGGGCTTGTTTTGTTTTAATTATTGAAATTGATTCTAATTTATTTTTAAAATTTAATTATTTTAAAATTAAATTAATTTTTTTTATTTTAAATATAATAATATTATAAATTTAATTTAAAAAAATAATTAATAATATTTTTTTATTTTTAAAAAAACAATTAATAATTAATAAATTATAAATTATTTTAAAATAAACTTTAATCAAACAAATGGTTAACTGGATTTTGCCTTTTGGGGAACTTTTTAAGAACTCTCTGGTTTTAAACTCCCCTACTCACTTTCTTAAATTTCTTAAAAAATCCTTTTAGCATTTCTCTTTCTCTCTCTGTCCAGTCTTCAACAGCCATTGCCGTGGTATAAAGTACTATATTTATATCCATTTATTTGACATATATTTAACTCTCTCTCTCTACACTCCTCACAGCTTAGAAACCTGTACTCTCTCTTTCTGTGTCCATGTATCTCTTCACAGGCTCACACTGACATCAATACACCCGTGGCTTCTTAAAAGCTTCTGATCTATCCACTTTGAGCACAGGATTCACACGAATGGAGAAGCAAATCTCCTGGGCATGGTAATTATTAAATTAAAAGCCCTAATTGGAGGTTATCTGTGTATCTATTTACTTGTTATTGGCTCACTTTCAGATCCATGACTGTTTTTATAGATTTTGTTGTGGATTATTACGGGGGGTTGTTTCTGATTTCCGTTTTTGGATTTATCATTAATTAATTAATTAATTAACCACCTTTTTTCTAGGGTTTTGGACTTGGGTCTCAAATTCATTTTCCTTTTGTAGCATGTTGTGTGTTTGGTGATGGTAGTGGATTGAACGGTGAAGATGTGAGTTTGTGTAAATTTTGGTTCTTAAATTCGTGGTTTTATGTGATTTTAATTGATTCGAGATTCTAACTTGATTTTAATACAGACACGCAAATTTGTCTACTAGTTTTGCTGCTTGTTTTTGTTTTTGTTTGTTGTTGTCTAATTGTATCATGCCCGGACGTTTTGATTTCTATATGTACTAATCAAGCTGGAGCATGTGTAAATCTAATGGTTGACTTGTTTGTGTTTTCCTCATTTTTAGGGAGGTGATATGTGATAGAATTTGAACGTTTAGTTCTTCAATTGTACCGTGCCTTATGGCCTCTGCTTAAGATAGTTTCTCACAATTTATAATATTTTTGGAATATATTCTGTGTTTTTTCTTTTATGTGATATTAATTCTATTTTCTATATGTTTTTATTGAATTAGGATGTACAGATAGCATTTAAACGTGCTGTTTTGAGGAGGAAGTGTTTATTTTAACGTGCTGTTTGAGGAGGAAGTGTTTCTATAGTAACTACTGATCTGGAGCTTGTCTTGTGGTCTTTTATCAAGAATTAAACTTTTGGGCAGAAATAAACTCAGTTTTCCAGGAACTTGAGAAGGTAGGGAGCTGATTCATCCTCGTGGCTATGGCTGTGAGCTCAACTTTATTTGAGGTTTTTGCTATGTCAAAAGTCTTGTAACTAAGTGATTTTTGATGAGAATCTATTGATCGAACTAGGTGAGTCTCATTATATAGCTTGCTAGGCTTGTTCCTCTGTTGTTGTTTGATGTAAGTATTCCGTTCATGCTCTTCAAAGATGATGAGGGATCTTGATCTGGCCGTACCGTGGTTATATTTAGGTGTGATTAACCATAGAGGTTGCCAATGCTAAGTCAGATCATAACTGCCATACATTAACGATGAGCAGCCATGTAATTATACATTTTCATATTGTCTGGACTCTGGAAGGTTCTTCAGTTACCTGGGAGTGTTGATTAACCATCAGTTTCTGCTGCCTGATTTTTATATATTGGAAATTCAATCTATAAAAGATGGATGAGATTTTGACAGCTAACAATCAACCAAGCATTTTTCAGCGACTGCTCTCTGCTGTTGTACCCATGCTTTTGGTTGCAATCGCATATGTTGACCCCGGAAAGTGGGCTGCAGCTGTTGAGGGTGGAGCCTGCTTTGGGTGCGATATTGTCATACTGATGCTTGTTTTCAATTTAGCTGCCATTCTGTGTCAGTACCTGTCTGCTCGTATTGCTGTGGTTACTGAAAAAGATCTTGCCCAGGTGCATATTTATCTTTAGCCTTAAATATGTCATGTAATCCAGCCATCCCCCTTAATTTGGTTTCATCACATTTCAAATGGTTCTCTAATTTTGGAACAGAAGGAGTATTATTTATTTCTCATGTTATTGGTTACCCTTAATAATACATTATTTCCTTGGCAATACCAAAGATTTGTTGCAAGGAGTATGACAAGATCACATGCATATTCTTGGGAGTTCATGCTGAGCTATCCATGATTGTTTTGGACCTTACTATGGTTGATTCTCTATCTTTCACTATTTGTTTATCCAGATTTTGGTTTTATTTTCAAGTGAACTGTTCTTGGGTCATCTTTAACATGTATTTGCACCAACTACAACAGATTCTTGGCACTGCCCATGGGCTTAATCTTCTTTTTGGGGCGGACTTGTCTACCTGTGTCTTCCTGACTGCTGTAGATGCGATTCTCTTTCCAATTTTCTCTACCTTTTTGGTAAGTTGGTTGCTTCATATTTCTTCACATTGTATAATTTAATTATGTTGTCTCTTAGCTGTAGTATTCATGCAAGCGTTGACTTTACAATTTGGGTACTCTGTTTTCCAGGAGGAGAGGAAGGCAAAATTCCTATGCATATGCATGGGAAGTTTTATATTATTTTCTTATTTCTTTGGAGTACTCATTAGTCAATCGGGAATGCCAATCTCCATGGGTGGGGTGCTACCAAAGCTAAGTGGGGAAAGTGCAGCTGCATTGTTGAGTCTTCTTGGAGCGAGTATTATGCCTCACAATTTTTATCTCCATTCTGCGATCATAAAGGTCTCTTTCTCTCTCAATATGTATGTGCTCAATTATTTTGCTTTTTTGTGTTAAATAACTGGACCTTTGACAACTCATCTGGAGTAAGAACCTTGCTTTAAAATGCAATTTCAGTTTGCTGACAGTTATCTAACGCTTTATTTGTTTCTTATAATTATTGACGGGATTGGATTATGTATGCTAGATTACCTTAAGGCATTACTTTATCGTAAAATTAGTCCTAGGATTACGATCAATCCATGGGCTAGTATTGCTAAAATCATTTGATACTCCAAAAGGGGGTACTATTTAGTTCCACCAGCCCTGAATGATTATGTAATCCCTCCTCAAATGGTCTTAAGAATGGAAAATAGTACGCAGAACTGATCTCGTGAATTAGCTGTCCTATTTGATAATCCATTTTTGTACTTCCTCCCTTCTACAATGAGAGTCCCATGTTGACTTTTCATTATGAGTTCATGATATTTTTAAATTACAAAATTTGTTTTTTCTAAATCTCAAAAATATTTATATTAAAGACACAACCTTCCCTGTTTCCATATGACCAGGGGACATATTTTCTTATCATTTTGTATAGCATTTTTTTTTTTTGTTTTAAATTTGTGAAATATTGAAGAGATTCTTCTCCTGTTTTGATTTTCTTTACAGGAAGAACAAGGAGGAATAACTCTTTCCAAGGAAGCCTTGTGTCACGATCATTTATTTGCCATAATATGCATCTTCAGTGGAATTTTCCTGGTGAATTATGTATTGGTGAACTCGGCGGCAAATGTATTCTACAGTACTGGCCTTCTGCTTACATTTCAGGATGTGCTATCTCTAGTTGATCAGGTTTATGTTTAAATAAGCTTTTTCTTGGACTGCTTATGTATTAAATTTATGCAATTTTTTTGTTTGGTAACATTTAATTACTACCATTTTCTCCCCAATTTAATGCAGTTATTTAGGAACCCGCTGTTACCCTTTGCCTTGATATTGGTTCTAGTTTTCTCCAATCATATCACAGCATTAAACTGGAAGCTTGGTAGACAATCTGTCCTGAACAATTTATTTTGTGTGGCAATTCCCGGTTGGCTACATCATGCCACAATTAGAATAATTGCCATTATTCCGGCCCTTTATTGTGTGTGGAATTCAGGAGCTGAAGGTATATATCAACTACTGATATTCACTCAAATTGTGATTGCTCTTTTGCTTCCATCATCCGTGATCCCTCTTTTCCGAGTTGCCACTTCCAGACCGGTAATGGGTGCTTACAAAATTTCTCAGTCCATGGAGTTTTTAGTCCTTGTCACGTTTATTGGGATGCTTGCCCTTGAGATTGTATTTGTCATAGAGCTGATATTTGGAAATGGTGACTGGGTGAGTAATTTGAGGTGGAACATGGGGAGTGGCATATCTGTCTTCTATCTTGTTCTCCTTGTTACTGCCTGTGTTTCCCTTTGTTTGATGCTTTGGCTAGCAGCAACTCCGTTAAAATCTGCAAGTTCTAGACTAGATGCTCAGACATGCAACTGGGACATCCAGGCCTTGCCCGAGTCATCCAGAGAGAGGGATCAAAATGATAATGTTATTGAAAATCGAGATCATGTAGATGAATCCGAACAAAAGCAAGAACCCACATTAGAATCCGAGGGAACTCCGAATTTTCCTGAAGCAATCCTGGATTTCGACAGCAGACCTCATTTGACTACTATTGAAGAGAACTGTTCTGATATTACATACTCAAGTTCTGCTGCATGCGACCCGGTCGACTCAGTGACCTCGGTAGACATCGTCTCTGGCTCAACGTTTTCTAAAAAAAATTCGAATGGTGGACGTGAAACGGTGGATGCCACTACCTCGAGAACTGACCCATCAGACAAGACCCTGGGCATGGAAGGGGATTCACAGATCGGTAAGGAAGATGAGCGAGATACTTGGGAGCCTGAAGAATCATCTAAACCGTTGTCAGGAACCAGCCCATCCGTAACATCTGAGGGACCTGGGTCATACAGAAGTCTTGGTGGAAAAGGTGATGATTTAGGGAGCGGTACTGGAAGTCTTTCACGACTAGCAGGATTGGGCCGAGCTGGAAGGCGTCAATTAGCTGTAGTTCTTGATGAATTTTGGGGCCAGCTGTTTGATTTTCACGGGCAAGCAACCCAGGAAGCAAAGAATAGGAAACTGGATGTGTTGCTGGGGATAGAGTCAAAGGTGGATCCAAAGTCCACCTGTGCATCGCCCAAACTAGAAAACTACAGAAAGGATTTTACTGGGAATATCCCATCTGTGGGAGGAAGAGGCTCCGATTCTCTTATCAACTCAAATGTGTACGACCCTACCTGGCAGCAGAGGGGGCAAAGTAATGTAGAGTCATTTTATGGGGCCCAAAGGGAAGCACCATCAATATGGTCCAGCAATACACAATTGTTAGATACATATATGCAAAATGTGAACCGCAATGCTATGGACCCTGGCGAGAGGCGCTATTCTAGTTTACGACTTCCACCATCTGCTGATGTATGTAATGATCAACCAGCCACCGTACATGGCTACCAGTTAGCTTATCTCAGTCGCCTTGCTAAGGAACGAAGTTCTGGTTCTTTGACCAGTCAAATGGAGACACTGGCTCCGACATCCCCATCCCCGGTCTCATCAAACTACAGAGATCCATTTGCCATTGCCTCTGGGCAAAAACTGCGAAATGGGCTGAGTGCCAAGACACCACCTGGTTTTCCGAGTCTTCCTGGAGCTAGGAATAGCTCACTACAACCTGAAAGACCATTCTATGGTATTTCCTCCAATGGACCCGCTGGGAATGTGGGGAGCACAGTCAACGAGAAGAAATATCATAGCTCGCCAGACATTTATGGGCTCTCACTAGCCCACCAGAATTCATTACTGCCTGATAGGGCTGCTCCATGGGCCAGCCCCGCGATGTACCAACCGTCTATCGACCGCACAATGTACGAAGCATCCTTATATCCAAGTGCTTCATCCAAAGCTTACTTAAGTGCTTCAGCAAAGGGGGGATCTCCTTCGGTCTTTAATGAGTTCTCTTCCTCAAAAGTCTGCAGAGACGCTTTCTCATTACAGATCAGTTCAAGTTCATGCACTGGGTCCCTCTGGTCTACACAGCCTTTTGAACAGTTTGGTGTTGCTGATAATCCTCATTTCGTTGAGGGTGATGGGGTTAGGAGTATACAGAATTCAATAACTCAAGAAATTTCATCCATGGTGGATTTCGAAGCGAAGCTCCTTCAGGCTTTCAGAATTTGTGTTCAGAGGCTCATGAAACTGGAAGGATCTGATTGGTTGTTTACACAAAATGATGGGGCGGATGAGGACCTTGTGGATCGTGTGGCTGCAAGAGAGAGATTCTTTTATGAAGCTGAAAATCGGATGGGTCACACGGGTGAACCTCATTTTTCTGTTGACAAGAAGCCAGGATTCTCACAAAAAAATGAGGAGATAGCAATTTCGGTTCCTAATTGCGGGGAAGGCTGTGTTTGGAGGGTGGATTTGATAATCAGTTTCGGAGTGTGGTGCATTCACCGGGTTCTTGATCTTTCGCTTATGGAAAGCAGGCCAGAGCTATGGGGGAAATACACTTACGTCTTAAATCGTCTTCAAGTAAGTTTTATTAGTTCTATGTTTTATATTGTTGTTTCTGTTTTTTCACGAAGTTAACCAAACTCCAGAGAAATGTCTTCTATTGCATCTTTAATATTTGTCCTTCTTGACCAAATATTATGACTGAACTGCTCAAGTAGTAGCAAGCCTCAAGTGATTTATGGTCCTAGATGTCCCTGTAACAAAGATCAGGACCAAATTGGGGCTTTTGGATCTAATTTAATTCTCTCCCTTGGAGATGACTATTGATTTTTTTGGGTCAATTTGTGAAATCATAAAATTCAAACTAAGACAATAAATGCATATCGATTTTGAACTTTAGGATTTCATGGATTAACCAAAAAAATCAATAGTCATCTGTAATTTTTGAAACGGAGAGAGTGCAGAATACTCGATTGATTTTATTACAAAAATGCGACAATTTTTTAATATATGATTGTAAATCCAATTGTGCATATTCTAGTTGATGAATCTCCAAGTTTTCCGTTTCTCCTTTTACAAACTTAATGCCCTTACTAATCTCACCATCTTTTATTTTTTACAGGGGATTATTGATCTGGCATTTTCAAAACCTCGTACTCCAATGACACCATGCTTCTGCCTTCAAATTCCTGTTGTGCTCCAGCAAAGGTCATCCCCACCTACTATTTCAAATGGAAGTTTGCCCCCACCTGCAAAACTGGCCAGAGGGAAATCCACAACGGCAGCAATGGTCTTAGACATGGTCAAGGATGTCGAAACTGCAATATCATGCCGAAAAGGCCGAACCGGCACTGCAGCCGGTGACGTGGCGTTTCCTAAAGGTAAGGAAAATCTGGCATCTGTCTTGAAACGCTACAAGCGTCGGTTAACCAATAAACCAATAGGAACTCAAGATGCCGGAGGGACTGGCACCCGCAAGTCTTCCTTGTCTGGCCCACATAGCTCGTAACCTCCGTTCATGGTTCACAGCAACGGGGTGAATCCTTTTCTCTCTTTATCTTTTGCTCCCATGTCCATGTACCTGATCAATGTATACATAGGATATAAAATTGCAGAAGTATGAAAGGAAATTAGTTCAAGAAATGTCAACGTCCTTTCACTACAAGGTCAACTTGGTCGAGGAGCATGGAAAATGCTAATGTACAATTAATAGGACTTGTGCTATTCTTTTTTGGTAGATCATGATGTGTTTTTTTCAGATTTGTAAAAGTTACAGGCTGGAACCTCCTAATCGAAAGTTGAGAAGGTTAATCTCATCTTTTTGTACAAAAGAAAATCGTATCCAAAAAAGAAATGGGAAAATTGACGAAAGGAATGGAGAAGGCTTAATGCAGATGATGCTTTCATTGGTTTGTGTATATGCTAATGATTACAAAATATCGGGAACCTTGTTTCTTGTTATATGCTGGACTTTTACGTTTTGTTTGTGAGTTTTGATATAGAAAAAAATAGAGTAGAAATTTTTATAGAATTTCTTTTTCTTGTGTTTGTGGATTTTATAAAAAAAAAAAAAAAATTATAATTTTATATTTTTATTAAAGTATATTTTTTTATTCTATCATCTAAAAATTCACAAATAATATAGATGTTGACTTCTCTAATATTTTCTTTTCTTTCTATTATATTTTAAACTCACAAACATAGATTTAGGGTCTCCTGTGAAGCCAAGGTTTTCAGACTGTCTGCTAAGGAGTACAATTGTGGTGCTTCACGGTAAGGCGTGTTTCCATCATCCAAAAAAAAAAGGAACAGAAATAATTACTAAGCCGGCCCAGGGAGTCATGATACCAAAATATGAAATAAGAGTAGTTATAATTTTTGGTGTACCGTCCACAAATAATAATATAACATTTCACTTATATATATATAAAATTCGAACTTGAGAATTC
>JAUMHB010068574.1:0-13536 GCA_032359685.1 Pittosporum tobira | reverse complement strand
TTATATATATGTTAGATGTTTATGTTTAATAATTTATAATTAAAATATAGTTAAGTGATGATTTCGGTAAATGCGTTATAATGAAAAGTATGTACACTTGAAAATAATAGAAAACCAAATTTATATATTATTAAGCGAAACATACAATATTTAATATTTTAAAATTTATTTCATCATATAAGTTTAGTAGAGTTGTAAACTTACTCATAACTTATTAAACAATTAATTTAAAAAAAATGACTGAGTTAACTCAATTGAGTTAACCAAGTCCAGTGACACATTAGTAGTGGCATGATGGTTAAAATTGACTTTGTTTGACCGGTTTTTACTTTATAGATCCACTCCCTATATATATATATATATATATTAAGCAATTATTGAATATTATGCAATTTAATTAAATAAATTTAAGTGTTGGTGTATATATATATATGGATTTTAAGTAATTTGACCAATTTGTGTTATTTTAATTTAGAGAAATCTATTCAAATTCTTCTAATCTAATTTAGTTAACATTATAAATTAATTAAAAGTGAATTAAAGTTATAAATTCAATTAACATGTATTAATAGCAATGAATGTGCAGTTTTCAATTTCATTATGAAAAGACATAAATAATCTTATTAAGTTAGATAATGAAAGTATGAATTAAGTGGCATAATTGTCCTAAATTGGTAAAGTGTTGAATAAAAAAAATTTAATTTGTGGATATAGATAGGTAGGTAGATAGATAGATTAGCTAGCTAGCAATGTTGCTGTCTGGAAAGAGGAAGAGAAATAAGTGAAGAACTAGTTATTAATTATGTCTGTTTAATAGTCAATTTATATAAATTTTAAATTTTATAAAACTTAAATTATTTACTTAATAATATGAATATATATTTGATAGGCCAAATTCAAGTTTAAAATATTATTTTTAATTAAAACTTAAAATTCAACATGAAGTTTTTAGACAGTTGAATTAAAGCTATAAACATGATTTTCAAAATATTCGTCAAACAAATTCTGAATAAGATGCTTATACCACGTTTGACCTGGCTTTTCTTAAGTGTGAGAACCTCGGACTTTTAAAACCTAACTTTAAGAAATGAGATGTCTACAATTAAGTTTGAGATTAAACTGCTTGATGTTCTCACTACTTAATTAGCCTGTTCAAAAGTTAAATACTATATTCAAAGTCTAATTGAGAGCATTTTTTGTTTTCGTAAAAGATACTCTCTCCGTCTAAAATTGATTTAAATTTCATTTTATTTTTTTATTTTTTAGTTATTAATTGTGAAACTTATAAATTATTTAAAAGTATTCTCGTACCGTCATTTTTTTGGTTACTCGTACCATCATTTTTTTTTTTTTTTTTTGTTGTCATTAATATGATTAGGCAAGGGAAGTGAAGTGAAAGCTGCAGGGCTTATACTTTTTGCACTGAATTTTTTCTTGGTTATAATTTAATTGCAGGAAGGAGCAATAGATCGAGGTCCAGGTCACCTGCTCGTCGGAAAAGATGATCGGAAAAGAGAATGTAAGGTGACACGGGTAAATGTGCTACAGTGCATATCTGTTACTTCTGGTGGAAAGAAAGAAATGCGTTCAAATTTGATGAAACACAGCTGCACTCCAAGGCCTGACATGACCTGAGGCTTCTATCGTGACGCCACCTTGAATTGGGCAACTAGATTTCCCACCTGGAGATGGAAAAAGGAATATACCTATTGAGCAAGCTCAATTTAAAGATTGACATTTCCACCTCATTTATTGCCATATAGTATGTATGTAAAAATTAAAGCTTTGGGATACGTTTCAACTTTTAAAATTAGATATATATTTATATTTTAGTATTATAAAATATTTTAATATTTTAAATTAATTATTTTATTATAAATAAATAAAAAATATTATTAATTTTATAATAAAAAATATTTTTTATATGAAAATCATAATACCTAATATTTATTTTAATTTTAAGCGAGAGTAGTATTAGATACAGGAGTATGTATTATACCAATGATAAAATAATCAACAACTATGTGTGTATATAATTCCAAAAAAATTAACGCAAATCCTCACGTGTCTGACCCCCTTCGCGTGGGTTTTCCCCTCCATTCCACTTTCCGTTAAAGTTCCACTTTCTCTCCCTCTCGAATCTCCCAATAAACTCCCTTCTCATTTCATTCTTGCCCTGAGCATTCAACGACACCATCAACAAGAAGAGCAATAATGAGACTCTATTCATTCGCTCCTACCCATTTCCATAACAAGAAGGTCAACACATATAAAACCCCCATATTTACAGCTTCTTTACATATTTTTACAAAATTTGCTCGTGCATTTTATAACTTTTCGATATGCAGGCTTTGCAAAGTGGTTTATGGGTGCTTTGGCTATGTGGGATTCTGTTGATTTCAGTGTCCTTCTATGCTACCACTCTGATGCTGCCTTCTTCTCTTCAAGACCAGATTTTGATAATGCCCAGATTCTTAGATCCTGGTCCTGCTGACTGTGGCCGTCTAAAGATCACAGTTTTCTCAGCAGTCACACCCTTAATTAGTTCAGCTGGAAATAAGCAGGCTGCAGCTGTTAGGTCATGGCTTGGGTTGTCCTCAGATGTCAACGTTGTTCTTTTCAGTCAAGATCCTTCTGTTTTCTCATTTGCAGCTGCCTTTGATTCCCGGGTTTCTGTTGAACCTAATGTAGACTTCACGTAAGCTCTTTTGGTTTCTTAATTTAAATATGAGTAGTAAATATTTTGATAATAGTTTTGACCAAATTTATTTATATGACTGGTCCTTAGCTTAGGAGTTGGTCCTTACTTGTAATGTGTAGTTTTGGTCTTAGTCTATTAATATATGCTAGAAACAGTGTGCAATTATTAAAAACCTCGCATATTATGCAAATGATGAAAACATAGAGAAGATTTATAGAAGAATTCATTATCAAATTCACAGTTCAAACAAAGTTTCTCCTTATGCATATGGTATTAATATAAAGCTATGAGCATTATAAATATTTAGTTGGGCCCTCTCTCTAACAGCTTAAGCTGTTGGACAAGTTGGTGACTTAACAATCAGAAAAAAGTAATTCAACTTATCAGATATGATAATGGGACTGTTATGACAGACACATTCTGAAATGATTGTTGATGCGTTTATAAAGAGAATAAATTACATAGAAGTCATCTTATTTGCATCCATTCTTGTATAGGTTTTTGGGTACTCCATTCTTTCATTCAATGGTTGCAAGAGCACAAGCATCAACCTCGAATATATCTATTCTGATTGATCCCGAAATCATCATCTTGCCAGAGTTTATTTCCATTTTATATCATGTTGTCAGACTTGATCTTGATTGGCTCTTAGTTGCCTCATCACGACATGCTTCCTACTTCCCCTTTAATTTGGAAACAGATGGAAAACGTTGGTTATCAGATGAAGGTAAACGGATTAAAACTGAAAAGGTATGATTGAATGAACCATCTACAGATTCAGAGTGCATCACCCAACAGAAAACTTCCATTAAAATATTCTCTTCTATCAGTTGCAGGAGTTTCTTGCTGATACTTGGCAGTCAAATTATTGTGAAGAGAAGATGCTTATGGCATGGAACAATGCAGATGTTCCTTTACATACTGGAGTCCTTCCTCCCTTCTTGTATAGAAAGGGGCTCCACAACCATTGGTTCATTAATGAGGCTTTATCGTCTGATTTTAGGTTTGTATTTGATGCCAGTTGGATCATCTCAAATTTCTATCTGAATGTTCTTGACCATGATACCAGCCAAAATCAAAAGAAAGATCTTGACAATAGGTCTTATCAATCGGTTATAAATTTTGAAAGAAGTTGGGAGAATATAGGAAATTCCTATCTGGCGGCACTCTATGGATCATTGTATTTTTATGAAACTAATCATTCTAACATGGTTAAAATGTTCAAATGTGATGGCCACTATTTTTTTGTGAATACGGCTGAGGACATTATTTATCCATTGCAATACCACAGAACATTAAGTATTAGAAAGGAAGGGCTCTCCGGATGGAGGAGAAATAAGAAAATTATGGATTGTTTTGGGGTAATTAAGTCGCAGGAAAATTTTGAAGACTGCACCTTGAAGGACCATTTAGAGTTGCCTACATTACTAGCGCTTCCATTCTCTTTAGAGTTGCTTCTTTCGGAACGTGCAGACCAGAGTAAAACAATTGTGCTTGCTATTGCTGGCTATAGTTACAAGGACATGCTAATGAGTTGGGTGTGCAGATTACGCCACTTGCTGATCTCAAATTTCTTGGTCTGTGCTCTTGACCAAGAAATGTATGATTTCTCTGTCTTGCAGGTAATATGCTTCATATCTTCTTTTTTCGTTTGATGCTTGACCTCAGATTTCAGTTCTACAAATCGATAAGCCTCTATTTGGCAAGTGGTAGATGTCTAAGATTCTAAGCTTCTTAGTATACTTTCATAGTCGATTCAACTCTCTTGTTTTCTGAATTTAATCTGTTGTTTAGGGCTTGCCTGTTTTCAAGGATTCATTTGCTCCAGCAAACATCAGCTTTGACAACTGCCACTTTGGCACAAATTGCTTTCAGAAAGTAACTAAGGAGAAGTCCAGGGTTGTTTTGCAGATATTGAAGCTGGGTTACAATGTATTGCTTTCTGATGTTGATGTTTATTTGTTTAAGAATCCATTGCCATTGCTTAATTCTTTTGGTCCTGCAGTTCTCTTGGCACAGTCTGATGAGTACAATCTAACAGGTATTTATTCCTAACATTCTGCATTGGAAACTTTTTTCAATATTATGGATTATGACGTTAGATATTGATGGCTGAATTATAGCATGACTCCTTATCCATTAATATAAAATATTTACTCCGGTTTTGGAATACAAACGAAATTGTTTTTGCTTTTGTTTTTACCATTTTATAGCAAGAATGTGTTTAGGTTATAATCAACTTGGTTAATCTTCTGTGATAAGACTCTCGATGTCTTTTCTGCAGGACCCATCAACCTACCTCGACGCTTGAATTCTGGCTTCTATTACGCTCATTCTGATACATCAACAATTTCTGCTTTGGAGAAAGTAGTGAAGCATGCAGCTGCATCCAATCTCTCAGAGCAGCCAAGCTTCTATGACACATTATGTGGAGAAGGGGGTTTGAACCGTGTAGGTGCCGACAGGTGCTTAGAACCTGAAACAAATCTGACTATTCAGTTCTTGAATAGAGACTTATTCCCAAACGGGGCATACCAAGGCCTGTGGGAAGAAAGTAATGTGAAAGAAGCTTGCTTGAAGAAAGGCTGCTTCATTCTCCATAATAACTGGATTAGTGGGAGAATGAAGAAGCTGGAACGCCAGGTTTTCTCAGGCCTATGGGAGTATGATATTAGCACAAGAATGTGTCTGCAGAGCTGGCAAACTACCAACCCTACAAGCTATTTCTAAATTTGGAAATTTTTTTTGTTTATATTTTGTTTTTCATCGAAAGCATTGGTTTCCACATTGTGGAGAAGAATACAAAGGGATTTCATCACTTAGATTATAAAATATTCTACTAAGCCTTGGATTTATCTTTTGAGACATGCTGAAATAGTGAGCCGGCCAAGAGAAAAACAAGGGCTTGTCTTGAAACACCTCAGCTTAATCAAATTAAATTACAATGCTAAATTCTGTTGCTACGGGGCATTTGGTTGCTAGAAATGCTGAAGAGATATGCACAGTTGTTGGGGCTTATCAATAAAGATTCCAGAAGAAGGAAAGAGTTAGGAGGACCAATTAGAACATTGGACTTGAGCATACGGCTTAAGGATATTACGGTGAGGATAGTTCATGCAGGTGGACGAGAAGAGCTCTATCACAATGCAGTTCCTGCATCTTGGTTAATGAAGAAATACCCTGGAATGTGCGTTGCTCGGCCTGAGGTCTTCAGGAAACCTCATGAATCAATTTTATTGGCCGAAGAGCAGCTCTTGCCCGGGCAGAAATATTACATAGTTCCTTCCACAACTGTACAAAAAATTAAGCGTTGGCACTCATTGAAAGGGAAAGTAAAAGAACGGATGTTAGACGATGAAGATTTCTCGGATGAGTCTGTTTGTTGTGCTAAGGACTTTTATGCCTCTACAGAAAGGTGGTCTAATTGTTTACAGGAAAAATGCCGGAAATATAAGAAGCCGTTTATTCCTCCAATCCAAAAGCCCAAATTGTTGAAAGACTTTGGGTGGGAGCCCAGCCTAACATCTGTACAGGAGCTATCTCCTTGAGTCGTGATTTTTACGTTGTACAAAACCAGATGATTCTATGCTACATAATCTGCAGGAGAATTCGCTCAAATGAAAAAAATTGAAGTTTTTTTTTTTTTTGCTATCTTTGTTCAAACGCCTTTATATAAATTAAAGGATCCTTCTATGAATCAGGTTTTTTCTCTATTACTAATTATTGCTATGTTCTCCGATCTTCGATAATATTTGACATTTGTTAAAACCCCCGCCTTCTGTCTTATTTTATATACTTTCTCCTTCCCAATTTTTTGACTCCTTTCTTGAAACAGAGTACTTCATTGTGAATAAGGTACCCGACATGCGAGTGATCATATGTTGTGCCGACTCTGCTAATATTTGGCTGCATGGTTGCAATGTCTACTCTCAAGTTGCTGAGAATAACAATACATAATTCCATAAAGGAATTTTATTTATTTATTTGGGATTTTATGTCTGTCTCGTTCAATTTTGAATTTTCCATATTCCCGTGGTTGGGTCAAGACGACTGAAGTAAATTCATGATCATCCAGGAGCAAATTAAATCCTCACTCGCCCAGAATTCCTTTATGATTCCATATGCCCAGATTTTCATCTAGAAAAATTGCACATTACACTGATGAATAGCGCTTGCTTTTTCCTCGATTGAGGAGAGTACATTCTAAAAAATCACGTCAAACAAAAAGATCAGCAACTTTATATGAACGAAATCATCAAGCATTTTGACATTCCAATCTTTAAAATGTACACTCAGTAGTCACGGAACATATGACAAGAGCCGGGTCAAGATCCATGTGTAGATAATTGCAAATCCGGCACCAACCGGAATTGTCACCGCCCAAGAAGTCACAATCTCCCTCACCGTTTCTGCTCTTACTCTGTTAAGTCCCCTAGCAAATCCCACACCCATAACTGCACCAACCAGAGTATGAGTTGCTGATATGGGTAGTCCGAGCTTTGATGCAAACAAAACCACAGATGCTGCAGCAAATTCAGCAGCAAATCCTCTAGTTGGGGTTAATTCTGTAATTTTCTTCCCAATTGTAGCTATAACTCTGTATCCCCACATCGTAAGCCCTGCCACAATCCCAAATCCTCCCCAAGCAAGAACGTCTAATGGAATTACAATTTCTGCCCCACTTGCACCACCTTGAAGAATGGACAATGCCCCAGCCAAAGGACCTATTGCATTTGAGACATCATTTCCACCATGGGCAAATGACATGAAGCAGGCTGATAGGATTTGCATGTAGCCAAACACTTTATATACTATTTCTAGCTGGGTGCCTGTGGGACCCGCAACCTCGGCTAGAAACCCGATGTTCTTCTGATGGATGGTGTCCCCCTTGGGATCTGGTTGGGTTGAACCGGACTTGACTAGGAGATGACCGAGCTGTTTACGGATAATTCTGTCGAATAGGATTGCACCAATACTACCACTGGCCAAAGCCTGGGCAAGAGCTATAGGAAGTATCTTGCTAACAGGGAAGGCTGCAAAGGAGATTGCTGTGACACCAACAAATATGGCAATTGGTGCGGCTGCTGCTGCTGCTTGTCCTGGATTTGGAGCACTGTAAACAAACTAGAAATAGCTAAAATGGATTAAAACTAAACCTTGCATTTCAAAAACTAGAAATAACCTGCTTAAGGCTTTTAGTATGGAATTGAGTATCTTCTTACAACCCATAAACAGGCAAGTAATTCACATTTTTATTATAAAAAAATATTAAATGGAAATAACGATCTTATAACGGATTGTAAAGGTCCTTTTTTAGGAAGAACATACCCTACGAATGCATTTGTAGACAAGAAATGAGACAGCTGCTCCCATCACAGGTGAAATGACCCATGATGAGGTAACCCTTGCCAGTGAACTCCAGAAAACAGCACCAGGTCCTCCATAAACAAGGCCGAATCCAACCATGGATCCTATTATACAGTGTGTAGTGGAGACAGGCAAACCATAGTAGGATGCAACCTGAGAGACAAAATAACAGATCTCAGGAGAGTGTGTGTGTGTGTGTGTAATATATATATATATATATATATATATGTGTGTGTGTGTGTGTGTGTGAAAGCATGAAAATCCAATGGCAAGACATAATAAGCATCAGAATACTATAACATTAAATTGTTACTCCCTCCGTTCCACAAAAAAGAAGCCCCCTTTATCAAATGTTATTTTCAAAAAGAAAAAAGAGTTCCTTCTCTTTTCATGATGGTACAACATCACAGAGTGTCTTCCTGTCAACAATCATATGTACATTATCATGTCATCACCACCAAAATAAACATTCGCTAAATATTTATCCTTATTCTTACCATATTTTGCAAATGGAAATTTTTTTGCGGAACGAACGGAATATTGTGTTATTAGACAATAAGGATCACATCAATATTCTTAGCTAGTTATTTTGGAACATTAAGTGCTTGGCTAGATTAGTTTTTGTAGCCAACCTAGGTCTCTTCAATCATGAAACAGGTATGACTAAAGCCAAATTCATCAGCAAAGTTTTAGATAGCTGTATATTTTAGAAATACAAATTAAAAAAGGAACATGACTGGAAATGCACCTGCAACCAAGTACCAGCAGCAGCTAAAGAAGAGAGCAAACCGGCAAAAAGCAAAGTATCCTTCCCTTGAAAAGCATTCGCAACAAGAATTCCCTTCTGCATTGTACTAGTCACATGTGTACCCATCAACAATGCCCCAGAAAATTCCAACACTGCTGCCGTCAGCACGGCCTGCCGGAGCGTCAAAGCCCCAGAACCCACAGAGGTCCCCATGGCATTAGCTACATCATTGGCCCCGATATTCCAAGCCATGTAAAACCCAAATAACAGAGTAGCATAGGATAAAAGTTTAGTCTTTAAAGCCATCCCTTGGCCCAAAGAGTTCATAAACAATGGGAAAGTAAGAGCAGCCATTACTATGCATATAGCTATAGCAGAAGCTGTACTAGAAGGTATGTTGAAAGCCTCTGCCATTCCATGTGATTCTTCGTCTTCTTCTTGGGGTAATTTCTCATTGTCTTGATGTTCAGTGCCTTGGATTTTTGCAGCATCTTCACCTTCTGCAAAGGATGATAAAGCAGAAAAAGGGTGTGCGAGTTTAGAGTTCTTTAGTCTTAAAATAGATGGTTTTGATAGTGGTAAGTTTATCGGCTTTAAAAAGAGGTAATCTTTCTTAGGGATTTGGGCTTCATGAGAGAAAAAGGGAGGTTTATGTATCAAGAAAGAGTCTGGTTTGATGGTGTTTCTAGTCGAAGAGAGGCAGTAGGAGGAAGCCATTACTTAATACAGAGTAGGCGTGGGAGTACGGGAATATGGGATTATTCTAATAGATTCTTCGCCATGGAGTTTAGATGAGGAAGAGAGAGACGAGTAGGTGGTGGAGGAGAGCTCCTTGTCACATTTTCAGATTTTTCTGGTGAAGGGAGAGTTTGGATTTGGGTGTTTGCTCCGTTCGATTGAAATGAGTGGTGGTTGTGTTGTTTCAAGGCCATTTCATACCGGCACCACTAAATTTAAATTCAAAAATATACCAAAATAGCTAGAGTATTCCTCTTTCTTTTTCTCAATTTTTATCTTGTTTGACGACCAAAATATTAGTAGCAGGGTGACATCACTACTTGATAAAAGCAGTCCGATTGCTCATCGTTTAGACACTATAAAGTGTTTTATTAAATCTTGAGATTAATTAATTATTGTTTATATAATATTATTTTTTATCTAAGTGTTAGATACTTTTTCTATCTTTTTAGTCAATTTAATAATTTAAAAACACTAAATATAACTATTCGTCTAATAATTTTTAAAACACTGAATATAGACATTCGCTTAATAATTTTAAAACATTGAATGTAAGTATGGGACCTTGCCGTATCTTCTAATAATGTCAATTGTAGCCGCAGATTGTGTGTTTAGTTGTTACCAACCATAGGCTTTGTATCAATGACCAAGGCCTGGGATCTTTATTTAAAAAGTTTATAGTGGGAGTAGAAAATAAATTATTTTTAAAATATTTATTTTATTTGATTTTTAAAAAAATTATAAATTAAATATTTTTTACGATTTTAAAAAAATGGTTAATAATTTATTTTTTTTACGACTTGTAATTTGTTTAATTTAACAAATATACTTTTAAGCTATTTCGGAATAATACGTGACAGAGCCTTGAGTGTCCCATGCTGGATTCTTGCTCTTTACATCTGAGCTTTGTTATTCCTTTATTTAATAGTATTTGTTATCCTTTCACTCCGTAGGTTTCAACGTGGGGGCGTTTAGAAAAAAATGGCCCATATATTTTGTGGCATTTTAAACGTGTTAATTAACAGACAAATACCACTGGTAATACCAAGTTTGTCTGGCACTGTGGCACATTCTCTGTTTGGGCATCGTTTTTGCCTTATTATGGTTACTATCTAGATCTAGAGTGCTTGTGCAATGAACGGGCTATATTTAATTTTATTTATTTATAATTAAAAAAATATTTTTTATATATTTAAAAATAATATGAAAATGTCTGTGTATATATTAAAATTTAATCACTCGTCATAAATGAGTAATAAAATTTTCAATCAAATTCGAATCTTGAAATAAATTTATAAAATACTTTATAACAATTATAACTAATATTAAAATGCATATACAAGTGTGTGTGTGTGTGTGTGTGTGTGTTATATTATCCCCACGCTATCAATTTAATTTTTAATAAAAAATAATAGCTATTTGATTTTTTAAAATATAAAATTATATTACTTGATGCATTGTTTATTTATTTTTAATTCACTCTTTCATTTAAGTTATAAGATAAGATATACTGAGCAAATTACAATGTCCATTCTGTCTCAGTTTTTTTCATGCTTCTAATTAGCTCATTTTTAATAAATTAAGCGTTTAAAAAAACTAAAAAAGAAAAATGAGTAGATTAATAGTCTATATATGAAGAAAAAAAAAGAGATAAATATAGAGATAGTTTAAGATGCGAGAATAAAAATTAATATAGAGATAACTTAATATGCGAGAATAACATCAATTGGGCAACAATAGAGTTTAGATTGAATTAGAAATCTATTACATATATATTTTGTTTTGGACTCTTTTGTTATAAATTTTAAAAATGAGTCACTTTGAGTTAATCTCAAAAAAAAATATAAAGTTATAGTCAGTTTGAATCTTTCCAATATAAGAGGGCTATAAAACTTACAACTCCTTGTTGTCATTGTTTTGTTTCCTTTTGATACTTAAACTCTCTTAGTTAAGCCGGTATATATTTTATACGATAGAGTTTAATTTCATTTATGAGAATGAATGATTATTGAACTAATGCATTCTTCTTATCTTAGCCATATATAGAGTTTTATTATTTTTAGAATTTTACTTAGTTAAATATAATTGTTAGAATTTAAGAAAAAAATTGTTTCTTACCAAATGTCTATTAACATATGGATATAGGTAGATATACATATTATAATAGCAATTAAGAACCTTGTATAGACAAATAAGTTAAATTAATTAATTTAAAAAATAAATCAGATAAATAAGGTTGACATTTTTTATTAATATTTATTTTTAAGAAAAAATAATGCTTTTTTTCTTTTTCTAAAAAATTTAATATTTAAATTTTAGTGGTTTAACATAATTGGATTCTATGAGAGCTTTATTATGTGAAAATGAATGAGAGAATTCAAATACCAGTGTGTTGATATTGAGTGTTTTTTTATAACCAAAATTATATCTGAAAATAAGGTCAATTTTTTTATTTAATCTCATAAAGGAAAAAAAAAAACTATGTAAGCTAAAATGTAATATTAATAAAAATATTGCATCAAAACTATTGTTAACAATAAAGATCAATCAAGTTCACGCTATGAAAATAAATTCATAAAAGGTCTAAGATATAAGATATTAAATTTTGAAATATGAAAAATGAAAAATGACCATATAAGTTATCTAATTAAATAATAATTTTATATAAAATTAATGATTATTTCCTCATTCTTTTGAATATTTGACTTTCTTAAAATTGTGAGGATATATCAAACTATATGTTCATAATTATACATTATTATAATACTATAGATATTTAATTTTTAAATTATATTATACAAATTCTTATTGTATTAAAGGCGTGCAATTATCAACATATTACAAAATTTGAAGTAGTTAATATATTTATTGAATTATGGTTATTGTTATTTAATAAACTTACAAATTATTAATATCTAAAAATGACTTAAATTTGTAATATAATAATTTATAATTTATTAAATATAAAATAAAATTTTAGTTAGTTTGAGATTCTAAACAACATATTTATTGAATTGATTTTTTTATTTAAATAAGTTTTAAAATTGTGAGAAGAGTTTTTTGTTGGCCTCATTATGAAGAAAAACTATTGGAAATATGTATTATAAATAAAATTATTTTAGGAATATAAAACTTAAAGACTTTAGATCTCTTATTACCTTAATTTTTTGTTTTTAGTCATAATATTTTAAATTGTAAAGATAATAATTTATTTATTGATTGATAAAAAACTAATATTCAGTATGGTCAAATTCTTTTTCTTTGGGTATTAAATTTATGTTTTTAATGTTTTATTTTAAAATTAATTACGTGAGATATACTATTTAGATATTAATAATATAATTTTTTAATAATTGTAAATTAGTTGACTATTTGAGAGAATTTTTTTAATAGTTGTAAATTAGTTTACTTTATGAGAGAACTCTATTTTCTTATACTAAAACCCAAGAGATTCAAATATTATTAGACTCTCTAAGAAAACTCCGTTTGTTACTGTATGTATATATTAACTAATTATAGAACCTGTGCAAAGCACTAGTACATATGATTATATTTATTTATAAGTAAAAATAAAATTAACTTTATAATTTTGTATATACATTTAAAAATAATACATAAATGTTCATGCATGTATTAAAATTTAATCTTTTTAAAATTTAATCACTCATCATAATGAGTAGTAAAAATTTCTATCAAATTTAATCTATGATTTTTTTACAAAATGTTTAATAATAATTATAACTAATAGTCAAATGCATATAAACATATTTTTTTTATGCTATCAAATTAATTTTTAATTAAAAAAAAACTAATAGCTAGTTTATTTCAAAAATATAAAATTATACTACTTGATCTATATTTTATTTTTTTTATTCAATCTTTTGTTTAAGTTATGAGATAAATATTGTAAGAACCCGATATTTTAAATTTTATCTTTTTGAATATTATATTTTGGGGTATCCGACAAAAAGAATGTCAAAGT
>JAUMHB010068563.1:0-13536 GCA_032359685.1 Pittosporum tobira | reverse complement strand
TTAAACATAACTTCTTACACTAGAGAAGGGGCTTAATTCCAATATCTTAAGGGAGTTGCTACTTTCACCATTAAAATTGATATTTTCACAACCACATCCCACTTTCTAAGTACCTATCTGTGAAAGTTCAAATGTGATACCTATTGCTGAAAATGGTGTGAAAATTATCATCTTAAATGTCAATAGTACAAGAGAAAGCCAGTCATACATAACATTCCCCATTCAACACCACTACTAAAGTCAAACTAATGATTTCTTGGCCTCTTGTTCTCGGAAGAAAAATCTTTACCACGAGGATCATTGCACATTGAAGGATCATGAAACCTTGCTCTTCTATTTCCAGATCCTGGAGGAGGAAAGTCCATATCACGGAACCTTGCTCTTCTATTTCCTCCATCGCTGCTTCCGACTAACCCTCTTGGAATGACCAAATTGCCCTGTCCTCCACTAATGTCACATCTGTTTTGAGCAATGTCTCGCTTCAAAGGACGAAATAGTCCCCAAAGGAAGTCATTCTTGCTCCATTCTATAAAAACATTTGAAAAGTAATAGTAATAAATAAATACATAAATAAATAAATAAATAAATAAATATAAAGATAACTCACTTTGTGAATCCACATTAAGGATTTGAGAAGAAAACACGAGCAACTCCACTCTGTCAATGCAGCATCTCATCACCAACTCCTCAGATACACGCTCCACCAGGGAAGAGTACTTCTCGAACCTACAAATAAAAAGAACCAATTTTCAACATAAAATCAACTACTTTGCAATACAAATAAAGTGTAAAAGATAAATACTCTTGACAGAAACATGAATTGCACCCCAGAGTTTGTATATGAAATTATCTAACACCCCATACTTTCAAATGTTCCTCCATGCACCCCCAACTTCTTAAAGTGTGTCAAAATACACCATCTGATTTCAAAACCGGTCATTTGTTACTTGAAGTACCACATTTTAGATATGTATTGGCTCTATACTTCTCAATCCCACACTTTGCAAGTACCACATTTTAGATATTTGTGGGGCCCACATTTTTGCACTCCCCATTCTACTATCTATAAAGTAAAATAAAATCAGTGAGACAAGTATTTATGATAACAATGACCAGTTGTTAAACTGAATGGTGTACTTCGGCACACTTAGGTTAGGGATACACAGAGAAACATTTAGAAGGTTAGGGATGGACAGATAAACATTTAGAAGTCTGGGATGAGATGCAAAATCAAACCTCTCACTCTGGGGATAGAAGTAGAGTCCTATATCCTCCTTCTGAGGACAAACTCCATGAAATACATCTCTCCAGAAATTTTGGAGTGGTAAGAGTTCAAAATCAAGGACTTTGGGCATTTTCATAGAGAACTGATAAATTTTTGAGTCAACTCTTGCCGGAGGGTGGGCCAAGATACCATCACAGGTGTCCTCGTCTTTAAGTTTGAAGCTTCCCCTGAAGAATAAAAATTCAAAAGATTATTGGCAGCTAATCCTGACTCATAGTAAAAATTTACAAAATCATCTAAAGTTTTATTTTTAGTTTAGGAAGAATATTTTCTTAAAATAATTATTGGGGGCTATTACTGTTGCTAATATATACTGTAAATGGAAAATAATGGCTTAAGAAAAAAGATTAAATAAAGGAATTTGAGGCTAGCAAATGAACAGGTTATACTTACTTCCAGGAAGCATCTAAAGCAGGATCAGTTTGAAGACTTTTGTTATCTGTAACCATAAATTTCATTAAACCACCATTCTGAGCATCTATATTTTTTGGCTCCACTTCTTCGGAAGCACTACCACCTACATAATAGAGATCCACCTTTTAATTATTTTTAATAAGCCCTTGCTATATAAATGACACTACACATATATTTGATCCTCAAGTTATGATTCTGCAAAAAGAAAAAATAAAAATAAAACTATGATGCATTTTTATGCTGTCATAGTTTAAAATAAAAACATCAAACATCAGGACGTCGAGACAACTAATAACCTCATATAAATTCCTCTTGCAACATAGAAGGTCCATTTCAAATTGCAAATGTAATACTATATTATGCTCTTGCCTGAAATGAAGGGAGGTTCGGGAGAATGCCAATAAATTGACAGCAGAGATGCACCCGATGTGTTGCCGATTGCCTTCTGCCTGTTTGCACTTGTTGTACCAATAGCTTCTGCTGTGGTACGGCCAATTGTAGTCCGTCCCCTTTGAACATGTTCCTTTGCAGGGGATGTAACTACATTCTTTCCTGAAATAACAAGTACAAGCATCAGTTAACCCTTCTTATAAGATTCAACTGACTCTTGAAATAAGAAGCAAATATCATCATCATAAAAGCAAATATGGTGCGTCTGCAATAATGTGTGTGAGAGAGAGAGAATAAAAGAGTCGAACAAACAAAAGTTTGCCTTTTGGAGTGATCTCCCCGATGTTCGTGGGAGATCTTCTCCCAGCAGGCAATACTGAGGATTTTGCCAGACTAGTAGTAATAATTTGAGTCTTCCTGTGGGCTGCTCCAGCTTCACCCGATGTAGATGATGATGCTCTTGTTGTTTTAGATGGGACCCAATGACTACTAACTCTTGTTGAGAACTTCAAATTACGTTTGTTAGCATTTCCTCCTGAATACATGCTGATAACCTCTCGAGACCAAAGAAATCGAGTTTTCCCTCCTCTTCGAGGCTCCTTCTCTGGCCAATTATGGCGTGGGCCACTAGAGGGCCAATTAGAGGAGCTTAGCAGGTCTACTTCGTCTATAATGCTAGTAATAGATTGACTGCTTTCACAGCCCTCACATTGCCAATTAAGAGGGACATCCTTGTGATATTTTTTCATGCAATAACTGCAAAACAAAGAAGAGTTGGAAAATACAATCAAAACAGGACTTTTACTGACCAACTGAAAGAGAAAAAAGGTCATACCCCGTGCACTAGGAAAGAGAACAATTCTATTACAAATTCAAGAATCAAAAATATAATAATAAAAATTGGATAACTAAAGATTCAAGACAACATATAAATTATACAACAAACGCAATCTGTGTAGCACCAGAACAGGTCATTGCATGAGTTTCCTTGCATGCTATTTAATCTGAATTCTTTTTCTTGGGCAAGGAACCGCCATCATACAATATCCTTAAAATAATAAAGCGCAGTATCCAACTACAATCTCCTTAATTCAGGCTATTCAGCCCAGTAAAAAACCTGCAAACTTTTCATTTTGCCAACTAAAGGACCTACTTAATAACATTAGATAATAGATATGAATTAACAGCCCAATTTTGAATCTTTTTAGTCAAATTTTTTTTGAACCCTTTTTTCAAAATTATAAGTGGAGTGAATATGACCATAAGAAACTACATACAAATTACTACAAACTCCAATTTTTGTTATTAAGAATATGAATCTAAGTATCTATATATGCTTAATGTTTAATTTCAAAAATTATACTTTTGACCACAAAAGGAGATTATAATTTTGACAATAAAAATTATAATTCTCCCCAACATTTTCGGAAAAAACACAACCGTCCCCTTCCTCTTCTTCTTTCCCTAATCTCCTTCTAATCTCCTTCCAAGCTTCCCCCATCTCTTCCTCCCATGTACTCCCCTATCAACTTCACCTTCTATTATCTCAAAAAAATTAGAGTCTCTCCATAATCAATTATTAAGGAGATTGTGATTCATGAAATTTCAATTTGCCAATCCATAAGATTGTTTAACAAATCAATTCATTGGTGTATGTAATGCTTTAGATTATGAAAAAAAAAATTAAAATCAAAAAACCATTTTGTTTTTGAGGAAAACGTTAAGGGATCAAATTTTTGTACTTTAGGGAGATGAACGGAAAAGGTGCCAAGTTGGGGGTATACGTTTGTCATTAACCCAATAAACAAATAGTGAAAGCAACTTCAAAAATAAAAACATAAAAGCGAAGGGAATGCACCAACTTTCCAGTGAGGAAAAAAAAATAGAAAAAAAAGCTAATTTAAAAGGTACCAAGGGCTAAAACAGGAAATAAAGAAGCTTAGGGAGAGAGATCATACAAATGTTCACGAGAAATTTTGCACTTCGAGCAAGTGACAATAGCATCCACAACGCCAGCATCACCACATATGTCACATGGTGGTTCATCCTGCTAATTGGGCGACAGTTATAATTAAATAAGGAATAAAGAATAATTGTCCATTTAAAAATTAAACAAAAAAAGAAAATGACACGAGTGATGCTCCCATTGTCATAACACTCTACGTCTAATAATTTATTAGTACATAATTATTCATCAACTCTTCAAATTTCTTTTTACTTTCACCAATTATAATTTTGAACATAATAAAGAAAGGTGACAACAAAGAGTAAGCAAATAACAGATCTACGATGCACCAATTATTTACTTTCATACAATTAACAGAAAAATAATCTTACTCCACAAGTCTCTAATTCCAACACATTGGTATTAATGTACACATACCCAAAAAAGGAAAACAACTAGATTTCGCAAATTCTTTTAAAGAATAAAAACTGGTATCTAAGAAGGTACACATTATATACAGAAATAAGATACAAAGATAAAAGAGGAAGCCTCCTGGTTTGAAACTGAGTTGGAATTAACTGGCTAGATGTTGTATATCAATAGGAGAATTCCCAATCAGAAAAAATAATCATATGCCGTCTAAAACAATCTTATATCTATTTATCCTTTTTATTATGCTTATAAAATTGACTGCACTTATTAAAAATTGAACAGTATAAGCACATAAAGAAAATGGTATTTACCTTGGATTCATCAACCGATTTGCGACGAAAATGACCAGATTCATATAAAGCCTTCAAGCTCGAAGGAGGCTTATCATTCCTAGGCCTGCCTCTCTTTTGGAAGATTGCAGATCCTGTTGATCCAATCCCAATTAGTATCAATTCAATTAAAAAAGAAATTACGAAATAAAATAAAATAAATAGGCTTACCACTAGATTGATTGTGCTTACTATCAACCATATCTTCTGTATGAAGAAATCAAGCTAAAAGATGGTGATACGTTTTCATACAATGATGCGGAACAGTGATGGAAAAGAGAAATTTTAGATGAATAGTACAGAAACCCTAAGACCTCAATTTATAGTAGAAAAGGAAATACTTGAAGGATCCATAATAAACCACTAGATTGTATGGAAGAGAAAAATATAACAAAGATCAATGGTTTAGACAGTCGTGATTTAGCCTAATCAACGGCTAAAACCAAACTATTATGCCAAAAATGACAGAGGTTACTATATACAATGCATCAATTAATTATAGTAAGTGGGTGGGTGGGGGAGGTTGCAGGTAGGAAAAGCGTTGAAAATTAAATGCGAGTAGATAATTATTACGATTAATTTCTTATGTCGCGTATATCACAAAACGATTAGTGAGAGAAGTCATGATAAATGATATGGGGTTTTCGATACACGATATGATTCATGATATGACAACTGTGCTTAGTAGGCCTCTAACAGTTGTCCAAGAGGACCAAGAATCTACTGAGCCTTTCTATTTCCCCATCAACTGAGGGTAATAGAATGTGTTTGTCATGCACAGTTTTGTGCTACTTGTTTTAACAAGTATTGCAAAACGTTACCGTTTATCTATATCAGTTACTAGTAATTGAAAGCCACGTATCTTATAGATTTGTTCCACAAACATAACTGCTAATGTTCAAATTTTAAAGGGGTCCAAGCCCATGTTTAGTGAACCTGTTGCAAATCAGAGTCCTACCTGTAAATGAACTCCATGGAAATGCCAATCCATGGCCCTTCAAGAGCTTCTAATTGTTCTAGCAAGGCTGGATATGCTATTGTCTCTATCTTGGGCCTTTGAGAAATATCACCTTGACCCTTTGTTTGATTTCTCTCTGCAGTGTTGACCTGTAAAAATGTTGAGATATTTAATGCAAAAATATGCATCCCTTACCAGAAGAAATGAGTTAATTCATTATCTTGAATTTTACAGGAGAAATTTGTTATCCAACAGAAAATAAGATTTTATTTCCAAGACAGCTCTAGGAGCTAGCAAACATTCAAGCCATATAAGAGAGATCTTCAGAGTCATAGTAATGTGGTTCAACTTTCCAATACGATTTTTTTCCAGGCCTGCTAAAAAGTAGTTGACTTTAAAATGAGAAAGGATAGGGAAAAGTCTGAAAAATACCAAAATTCGCAGCCCGAAATGAAGAAAGTTCTTTACAACAAATACTACTCTCCATAACAAGTCTATGATACCCTTAGTGGCTATACTTATATTACTCAACTAAAAGTACAGAACTTTTATTTAAATCTCCGAAGGAAAATCTTGAACAGGACTATAAATCTGCTATGGTGGGACCACATTCAAGCATAAGGGCTTCTGAGAAGGTTTTTTGATGTTTCCTTGAAAATCGGAAAACCTAATTAGAAGCCCTTATGCTCTAAGGTGGTCTCACCAAGAAAGATCTATGTTCCTGTCCAAGATTTTCTTTTGAAGATTAAAAGGGAAGGTCTGTAGCTTGAGTTCGACAATCAAATCGCTGCCAGGGAAGGTTAACATAGATAGTTTCTGAATGTCTTCATCTTTAAGTTTGAAGCTTCACCTGAAAAATGAAAGGCGAAAAGATTTTTGGTTTTCAAAGTTTCACGGATTTGATCACAAAACATAATACCTGCTAGGCACATACACATATCAGCTGTCAAATAAGTGAATGCAAAACAATTTTTAAGCTGTAAATGCATGAAGTCGAGTATAGATAGGTATTTTCTAGATAACATATAAACCCTTGGAGACTTATAGATCCTTGACTTTCTACAAGATAAACTCACTTCAGCTTGTGTAGTTTTCTTCTTTTCACCATAAAGTACATAGCAACAATTCTACAACTCAAATTTGTATATTGAATTGGACGAGTTCCCTTGTTTCACAAAAGTATTAACATAAAATTTATTAAGGTATGTCGTCCGCGTGATGAAGGAGGTTTAGGGTTAGGGTATTTGATCTTGAAGAACCTATCCTTAGTTGGTAAGGTGATTAATTGCAAGTTCGGTCTCCAACGGAATGGTTGGGATGCAAATTCATATCCCTCTTTTGTGACTCATTCAAGCCCTTAGAAATTTATCTCTCAAGATTATACTTCTTTCATTCCTTTGGTTCGATATAAGGTTGGTAATGGTAACTCAATTCGCTTTTGGCATGATGTTTGGTTGGGGGATCTTTCTCTGTCCATAGATTTTCCACGTTTATATAATCTTTCTTCTCTTCATAATGTGCCTGTGGTTAGCTTTCTTGTGTCTAAGAATGAAAGGATTTCTTCGAACTTCCATTTCTTTCGTAATCTTAATGATCGTGAAACTATTGATTTAACTTCTTTAATAATTTTACTTGATTCATTTTCATTATCCACTGTTCCTGATAAACGTATTTGGACAATTGATTCGACTGACAAATTTTTCTGCAAGTCTTTTTTCTCATATTTTGTTGGTATTAACCCAGCCGAAAGATTTCTTTTAGCCAATTATATTTGGAAGGCAAAAACTCCCTTTAAAATTAAAGTTTTTGTTTGGTCTTTGGTGCTTGAAAGACTCAACACTAATGATATGCTTCAACTGAGAAGGCTTTACAAAGTTTTGTCTCCAAACGTTTGTGTGATGTGTATGCAAGCCAGTGAGAATAATGCTCACCTGTTTCTTCACTGCCCTGAAGTATGGAAATTATGATGTCATTTATTTGAGGTTTTTGGTGAATGTTGGGTTTGTCCAGAAAAGGTAAAAAATTTTCTTTCTAACAATTTCCAGGGCTTTGGAAAAAAGAAAAAAAGAAAGGTGTTATGGCTATATGCTTGCTTCGCTATTCTTTGGAGTATTTGGATAGAAATGAATACAAAAATCTTTAGAAGCTATGCAAAATCCTCTGTTCTTATATGAGACAATGTCCTCCTCCTCGCTTGTTTATGGTCTTTAGCTAATGGGACTTTTGTTGGGCTCTCTTGCACTGATTTATAGAGAGATTGGAAGGCTGCCCTTCACTAATGTTGCGCTTGGTTTCTATTCATCAAGAAAAAAGAATGAAATGAAATTTTATATTGAAATTGAGTAGCGATTGGAAGAAAATATGTTATTAGTCTTAAATTTTTTGTTGAAAATAAAGAGGATGAGAGAATGAAAAATGAATTCTTATTCCTTTTGAAATAGGTGGGTTTCATCAATTTCATTCATTCACTCATTTTCAATTTAAATTATACGACTAGTTAACAATTTTATTCCAACCACCTCTCAATTTCATTCCATTCATTTTCCTTAAAGAATGAGAACCAAACGCAACATAAGGATTTTATGTTTTTTATGTATCTGAGGATCTCTCATCCTCTTTCTTTTTATGACCTCTTCGAATTCTAATAAAATTCTTCTTTTCTCAATTTTTTTTATTAAGCTACACAAGATGTCCACCAAATTGACCATGAGGAATCAATAAATTCTATCCGTTAAAGTTAAAATTATTGTAGTAGTATAAGCTTTTCACTACACCACATTATGATGCAGGAAAAGCCCAAGAGGCTATTTGGAAGCCCATGCCAGGGAGTCCGAGAAATAAAAGAATTATCTAAAATATTAGTTTATTTAATTTTAATTATTATTAATTTCCTTCTTTAATTAGTTTAGCTTAGCCTCCAAGCATTTGAGTTTCGATTAATCCTATATAAGCGTTGTAGTATCGGGTATTTTATTCAGACTACTATTAGGAATTATTTTCGATTGTGTTTATCATTGTCTTCCTCCTCTCCCCTATTCTCCTCCTAATCTCTCTAATCTCTCTAATCTTCTCACAATCTCGCCTACTTCTAAACTGATTCTCAAACCCTAGCTCTGTTCCCCATCACATTAGCTAATTCATCTTTAAAGAAATAGCAAATCAGCATAATTCTAAAGGTGTAAACGATTTGAGCCTAGCTTGTTGAGCTCAAGCTCGGCAAGATAAACCAATTTTCTTATGAGCTCAACGTCTGCTTGTTGAACTAAACAAACGAGCTTAACAAGTCAAGCTCGAGCTTTTCACATGTAGAATATTTAATGTTATTGAGTCTTAACGAGTTGAGTTTAGCTCGTTAAACTAAATGAGTTCTTTTCAAGCTTGCAAAGCCCTACTTGTTTAACACCCCTACAAGATTCCAATATATTCTCATTTCTTAAATTTAGTTAATTTGAATTTTTTTTTTCTTGGGGGGTAGCATTACATTCATTCAACATTCAAGCATGTTTGTCATTTTCTCTCGTTTTCTAAGCTTTCGGAGAGAGGATTGTAAACACCATTTGGTTAATTGGGAGGAAGAGTGGGTAAGCGGAGGAGGGGATAGAGCCATATTTTTGGCTTCTTTGCGGTCTTTAGCTAGGAGTACCTTTTTCGGAAATTTCATATAGATATTTGCAGATATATTGGAGGGCTGCCCTTTTCTAAAGGTTTTGTATTTTGTCTTTTTTAGTCTAGAAGGATCTCTCAAACCCTTATCCTGCTTGTACTCTATCTCCTTTCTAATATTTTTTATTTTATTTTTATCAAAAAACAAAGAGACTGCCGCAGGTAGGACTGATCACAGTTTCGGTAATTAGGTTTACTATTTACTGAGCCCAAACTCGAATTGTTACCGCATTTCGGTATTTCGGTAACGGTTCTCAATTGGTTCCGGTAAAGGGTGTAAATCGGTTTCGGTTCGGGAACTCCCGCATTAGTTTCGGTATATCATGCTCTTTCTCTTCATCACTTCCTCAAATCTCTCGTTCTCTCAAATTTCTCCACCAATCTCTCACTCTGTCCCTCAAATCTCTTAACTCCTCGAAATATTCTCGCTCGCTCATCTCTCCTTGACAATTAGGTCTGTGTAACCACCATGGTCAATGAGAACCAAAAAACAAGAAAACAGAAAAAGAGAGAAGAAAAAGAGGGAAAATAGTTGTGGAGGTTTGCATCGGACGAAGATCATTTGTGGATAAGGGTGATGAAGGCGCAATTTGGGGTGGAATCTGGGGGTTGGGTTACCAAAGGGGCTGGATTTCTGCATGGGGTTGGGGTCTCGAAAGCCATTGTTCGTGGATGTGAGTTGTTTAGGAGGAGGACTTCTTATGCGATTGGAGATGGTACTTGCCATACGTTTTTGGAAGGATGTGTGGCTGGGGACAACACCTTTAAGGGTCTGCATTTCGTACTTGTTTTCTTTAGCATTGGATCCAGACGTGATGGTTTCTGACTCTATTCAGTCCGTTCGTATTATCAACATTTATGTGGTGGTGCATGGTGGAGTATTTGGAAGGTGGGGGTTCCATGCAAGGTAGCCTTTTTGACACGGACAGCCGTGTTTAGCAAGATTTTAACACAAGACTCGTTATGGTGGAGGGGCAAAAATGTAGTCGATAGATGGTTTATGAGCGTACAAGATTCGGAGTGGGCTGATCATCTTTTACTTCATTGTGATTATGTTGGGCAATTATGGGGGTTAGTGTTTTCTTTATGGGGCATCGATTGGGTGATGCCTGACTCAGTGATGACCTTTTTGGAGCCTTAGAGAGGGACTAAGGTTGCTAAGGAATGTCGTGCTTTATGGGATATGATTTCTCATTGTTTATGGTGGCTGCTGTGGAAGGATCGTAACGATAGACTGTAGACACTTTGAGGAGGGGGAGAGATTGATGGAAAAGGTTAAAGGAGCATTTTTGAATTTGCTCTTCTTTTGGCAGAATACAGTCTATCCACAATCTGATGTTACCTTATTGTAGAATTGTAGTATTTGTTAATTGATTACAAATTATTCTTACAAAGTTTGATCTTAGGATCACAAGGCTCATCTGGAATGTGCCTTTCTCAATGCACTCCCACATGTGACTTATCCAAACACATCTCATAGTTGAGCATGAGAGCCTTTAATTTAAGAGAAACCAATGCAATAAAAACCAACCTGAATACAGATCACTACCGTGAACTCTTACGTGTTTTCAGCTTAGGGATATCGTCTTCTAAATTTTTCAATCAAAACATAAAATTTCAACCAATTTGATTCAATTGAAAGTGCCAGGTCATAAATTGACAACATGATTCTCAAAAATGGAACTTGTTTTGAGGAACAAAAGTTTTGGAAAATGGGAATCTTTTTGTGCAACAAGTGGAGTATATGACAATGATAAAAAGTTCAAGAACAAGATATTTAATGTAATACATGCTTTTATTAGCAGAAGAAAGGACTTAATCCAAGAGACAAATATCTTGAATGTTATAGCTGAATACAACTCTAGTAGCTACCAACATTTAAGCCATACAAAAGAGATCATCCAAGAACTAAGTTTTTACCTCAGCTTAATTAATTGGAAGCATGTTTAGGTAACAAAAACCGCAGCCCAAAGTGGAGACGAGATGTGTGTGGGAGAAGATTCTTTATAACAATAGAACTGCTCATTAACTGTGTTTGTGAAATGAACTTTCATATTTTCCTAGAATTTTCTATGATAACCTTTCAAGTCTGCATTTGATTACTTATGTCAGAAAATACAGACCTTCCCTTTTAATCTTCAACGGAAAATCTTGAACAGACTATAATTCTGCCTAGTTGGGATCACCTTCAAACATCAGGTTTCTGATATTTGAGGGAATAGTGAGACCTGGAGGAATACATTTTCCTAGAGGAACACCAAAACATGGAGGAACATCATCGCACATTTCTCTTCTAAAACTGGTGAAGGAAAGATTATTCCAGAGATTCTATGACTATTACCAATTGATTTTCTTGGAATTACAATATCGCGTCTTCCGACAGTTTGTCCACCAAACATATCATATCTCCAAGTCAACCTCCTCTCTACCTTCGGCTATATCAGGTCGTGTATCTTTAATGGTGTAAGAGAAGATAATGTGGTGGTTAAAATGGACACTAATACAGTGGAAGGTGCATCATAGGTGGAGAAAATGTGGGAAGACCCAATATGTAGTTTTCAAGAGCATAAGGGTAGTTTTAATGCCAACTTAAATACATCTTTTCTCAAATAATCAATCATTCACTGTGCAATTAAATTCCTCCATGTTTCTTCGTTACCTCGCTAATAAAAAAAAAAAAAAAAAAACCCATTTCAGAAGTTGAAGATGGTTTCATAATTTTCTTTTGAAGATCAAAAGCCAAAATCTGTAGTTTGACTTCAGTAGTCAAATTGCATCCATAAAAGGTCAACATTACAAGTTCCCGGGTGTCCTTATCTTAAAGTTTAAAGCTTCCCCTGATGAATGAAAAGCTACATATGATTGGCAATCAATGTTTCAGAGAAAAGCATCTGAGGAGAGACCTCTAAAACAATTTTTAAACTATAAATACATGAACTACACAACAATTTTCAGCAAGTAAATAAGTGAGTGAAAAGTACAATTATTTCATGACTTCAGGCATATTCACCGATTCATATCATTTCCTAAACCTTAAAAACCGAAAGACCCTTAACTTTTTAAGGGGCTACTAGAACGAATCAAACTTAGTTCAATTATTATTTCATGCTTTCAATCATTTTCACCGATTTATATTGTCCTAAACCCTCAAAATCTAAAGAAGAGTAGAGCACAGTTACAACCTGCGATGAATACTGACGGATCGATCTATAATGTTCCAGATGAAGAGGATTCGATTGAAGACGACGTCGGATTGGATTTGGAGCATTTTTACTGTATTTCTTTCTTCTAGAGTTCTAGTATGAGTTTCCATAGATTCTCGAAGTTGGCGGAGAGGGGTTAGAATTCCAATACAGCGTACTAGTCCGTCATGCTACCGCTGCCTAGGCGCACGGGCCGGTAAATTTTATAAATTTTGTAAAAATTTATAAAATTTTTCTGGAGAGAAAAATAATTTTTTTGTAAATTTTGTAAGTGTGATATTTTATGAATTTTAGGCGAGAAATGTTCAAAATTTTAGAGAGAAAATGTGAGTGAAATTTTTTATTTGGCACAAAGATGGAATATATTGTATTAGTTGATATAAGTAGACGGGGTTATTATAAATAGAAGCAAATTTTCTACAGAGAAAAATAAAAATTTTAGACATGGAAGTTAACAGTTTTACAAGAAAAGTGTGAGCAAAAATTTAGTTAATGTTATAATATATTTAGTTAATGTTCAAATTGAAAATGAAGTCAATTGGGTCGAGCTTAGTGACAAATAGGCATGTACAAAAAGTCCGATGAGCAAGAACTAGACTGAGATTGTCATGCTCAAAGTTCGGACATGTTAGGACCAGATCAGACTTTTGAAAAACCAAAAAAAATTCAACAAATTGTCATAGTAAGAGAACAACAGGCTTGAAGATTGACATGGTCTAAACTAGTCTTTAGATCAGTCCTATTTAAAGACCGGTCTGGGTCTAAGCTAGTTCTAAAATGTTAGGACCCGAATTTATTAGCGAACGATTTATAATATAAATTTTTCCTTTATATTATTTGATGAAATTAGTTTCTGCATCGTTATATTACAGAAAATTGAATTAGAATAAGAATGTTATGCTCAAGGACATTTTAGA
>JAUMHB010068552.1:0-13537 GCA_032359685.1 Pittosporum tobira | reverse complement strand
AATAAATAATATTTTTATTTAAAAATATAATTTTAAATAAATAGTATATTTTTATTTATATTTTTATATTTAAATATTTTATTTTTAATTAAAAAAATGTTTTTTAAAAAATATTATTATAGTTAGAGATGACATGATATTTAAATATAAATTTGTTAAATTACAAAAGTGAGGATGATAACGAAATTATAAAAGTTTGAGTTGTTTTCTTTTCTTTTTCGTCTAAATCTTTCTACGTTTGCCAAAAAATTAAAAGTTAGCCAAGAAAATCACCTATTTTTCAGCCATTTTATATTCTTTTCTTGGATACCAAAAAACTTACAAACAATAAAAAAAAGATAAAAAAAAAAATATTTTTCTTTCCTTTTTTTTTTCTATTGTTTTTAGAACTCACAAACAAAGCCTTAAAGTTAAAACAACAACCAATCAATTTTCCCCACCGCAAGGCGCCAAAATCAAAATTTCAACTTTTCCCTCTTTTTCAATCTCACATCTGCAAAATAACTTCTCTCCTAACAAACCCAATCCAACGTCCCAAAAACATCCAACTCATCAATCCCCGTGAAATCTCATTAACCAATAAATACTCCACCAACCCCTCTATATAAACCATCCAGACCTCTATTCTCCCAACAAAATCCATTTCAATTAGAACGCAATCTTTTTACTCCACCCAATCAAATCAAACCCTAGTTTTCCAATGGCTCCAAAGGGAGACAAAAAGCCCGCCGAGAAAAAACCCGCAACCCCCGCCGCCGAGAAATCTCCAGCGGAGAAGAAGCCCAAGGCCGGTAAGAAGCTTCCCAAGGAGGCCGGCGCCGCCGCCGGAGACAAGAAGAAGAAGAGGATGAAAAAGAACGTGGAAACGTATAAGATCTACATATTCAAGGTGCTGAAGCAGGTCCACCCTGACATCGGAATCTCGAGCAAGGCGATGGGCATCATGAACAGCTTCATCAACGACATCTTCGAGAAGCTTGCTCAGGAATCTTCCAAGCTCGCTAGGTACAACAAGAAGCCCACCATCACATCCAGGGAAATTCAAACTGCGGTCAGGCTTGTGCTGCCCGGGGAATTGGCCAAGCACGCCGTGTCCGAGGGGACGAAGGCCGTGACAAAATTTACCAGTGGTTGATTCATTATCTAGGTTAGGATCTTAAAGTTTAGGTGCTAACCTAGATATAAATCTCAATCTCAATCTCAAATGTTTGGTTATGAATCTGGATCGGGTTGATCCGATTTTTGTATTGCAGATCTGATTCAACTATAAATCATCATTTTCTCTGTACCAACCCCTACTTGGATATTTAAATTGGTACCATATTTCAGAACCCTAACCGTGATTTTTGAGTAAAGGTTTTTGTTATAGAAAATTTCCGGAAATGTGGAATGGATCCACACCAAGTTGGGCCCTAAGTCCACTTGTGGGCTTGGCCTGTTTGGTAAACGAACAATGGTAGTCTATTGCTTATGATAATTGTGTATTAAAATCAGATTTGCAGCAATCCCTGGTCCTTTCAATTGGATTTAGAGACCGCTTTACCTTGTAATTATAATTTTAGATTAAATTATGTTTATTTAATTATTTAATAAGTGAGACTAATCTCTAGATTAAATTCTTGGAATAGCGAGATCCATCGAATTAAATGTGCCCTTGTATCTTTATTTGACAAAAAAGTGTTTAAGAGTAGCATAGTCACTGTACACAATAATTTTAAATAAGATTTAAATTTTTTTAGGGCAAAAACAAGAACAAGAAATTTCTTTTCGGTGGTGGAATAATTAAGTTGTATACCATTTAAGGTCCAACTAGTAACTTGTCAATTTTTTGCCATGTAATTACACCAATTGCGTAACATCGAACATTAATTCAAATGGTTAACTGCAATTAGATGATTTAGTTGAGGTCAATCATTTCTTGAAGTGCTCAAAAGATTAAAAAAAAATATTATTAAACTCTACTTTTGCATCTTTGGCAAGAAAATTTATTAATAATATGATAACATTAACAAATTTTTTGATGAATCTTTAATAAAAATCTTGTCCGAACTAATTAATTCAATTTACAATCTTAGTATCAATAGGCACTATACCAGCAAGTTCAAGTTCCCGGTCATTTTAAGTAATGATTGTGGCATTTTGATATCTGGTCTTTTGTTTCAACTCAATCAAATTCTAATGAACCATGTTAGTCACACTAATTTTACTTTATCGAATGTTAATTTTTGAGCTAAATTGAAATTTTGCTTTAGAACTTAAGCAAATGTTTAGAATTCTCAGCTTGAAAATTTCCAAACTTCATTGACATAAATAGAAATGTTACAAAATTTATTTTATTTTATTAAAATTTAGTGGATAATGGTATTGATTCCATTATGCATTACAATTATATCGTATTAAATCTTCAACCAAAGATCCACTATGGCATTAATATCACTAGTCAAATGGCACACTCACTACGTGTGTGACCCAAAAAAATAAAAATTATTAAAAAAATAAAAATAAAATAATGAAATTTTTTGAGATAAATTATACACAAATATATGCAAGCATACACACACACACATCACTGATTATCAGAGGAAAAAATGAGTATGGACAAAGTACCTGATAGATAAGTAACTTACCAAGTGACCACGATCACAAAAAACTTTCAAGTTCTGTAATAAACTAATACCCACAGCATATGGAAAGGTCTGAACATGCAACGTAATTAATGTATGTGAGATGAAAAGGGAAACTTAATATATGAGGTTAAAAAGTGGTGGCGACAGAGGTTACCTCTTTAAGTGGGTAATTGTGTCTATAATGTAGAAATTATCAGGAAAAAATGGGATAAGGGGAGTTGAGATATACTTTGTACTGTTAATCCGAATCATAATCTCATAAACAGGAAAGAAATCCCACTAATAAGAGAGAACAAAACTTCACTTTGTTAAATGAAATAAAAAATAATTCCACGTACTGCATGTGTGATCTCAATATTAACCGTTGAGGTAAGACTTTACAATGTTGAAATGAATAATTATAATCGAGAGATTCCTCGTACATAGACACATACACTTGTTGGGAAAATTGATTCTCAAAACATCCGCTGTAAAAAATAAATTAAATATAAATCTTAAACAATAATGTCCCAAGCAAACAATCGATCTACCAAATAATAACCTAACCGTGTAAACAACAATATGCAATTAGCCCAAAGAAAATAAAATGACACAATATTTAACATGATAACATTAAAGAAAACATCACGGATCAAACTCTGAATATTTTATTATTCCAATAATAAAGCTTACAATATTTTTCCCAAATTTTATACCAATAAAATTTGAGAATTACAATAAATTAATTTATTCGACTGACTGTAAAACACAGTGTCGAACTTTCTATTTGTCAGCCGCTGTTGATCTCTGAAAAACCACATACATTACTTTGATAATACCATCTCTCTCACTCTATATCTCTCTCTAGAGAGAGAGAGAGAGAGAGAGAGAGAGAGTTATCCACCTAATTTATTCCAAAACCGTATATGTATGTTTAAAAGGAGCTAAAAGTGAAAACCCAACGACACTGAAACTCGTTATGAAGATGGAACAAGAATTGCATTAATCCTAGGGTTCACTCCTGTAAGTCTTGAACGGCTTATACTCTTTGAGATCAGTAACCACTCCGGCAAAAGAACCAGCAGCCGCTGCGATAGAAATAATCAAACAAGTTGCGCTTAGAATTTGTAGCGAAATCCACCTAGCGCTCCACTTTGGTATTTTCTTTTGAACAATATACATTTCCACTGGAAAATAAACGGTCAATGGCCACCCGAAAGCTCCAAGTATTCCCACAACATCGTTGAAAAATGGCATGAGCATCGAAATTACAGTTGTTATGGTCACGAATATCGTCCTCCAAATTAACCGGAAAAGGTTGAGTTCGTAGGGTCTAAAGCCTCCTGGCAAAGGGATTTTGTAATGTTTGTTAATGAAGTCACTTTGTGGGAAAGTGTTTTTTGCATGTCTTTCAACAAAGACAAATATGAGTTGGCAGTAAACTTGGTATGCACCAATAAGGTGGATAAAAATGGCTGCATTTGCGATATCAAGAAGCCAAAACGGGTTATAAAATCCAAATCCTGTTAGGAGATTTCCGGGGGCTGAGTCTCCAAATGCTGCATAACCAAAGCAGCCACAGAGCATGTAGAAAACAGTTATTATTGCAACACTTATTAGAGTAGCCCTTTTCATAGTCTTGAATTCTGACGGTGGAGATTTGACCGTGTCCTTTTATTGAACAAACATAAAGTCCAATCAGATTAACAATTGATCGGCAAAAAATAAAATAAAATTATGGATTAAATTAGTTTTTGGTAAATTGTACTAATATTGAGCTTTCAAATTGGTTACACAACTGAAAAAACGCATAAAGTGATAAATCTTATGTAGATTGGGTGATTTGGGTTATTTTTTGACTAAGAATTTAGTCGAGAAACCTGGGTGCAGGGATGCGGGATTTTGTGATATCATAAAAAGGTGAGAATTTGGGTGGTGAAACATGTATACTCTTTATATATAATTATTAAGTTCATTAAGTAGTTAAATACATGCATAAATCTTTCTGTTTATAAAAAATATGTACATATTTCTATAAAAATTTGGAAATTTTTTAATTCAAAATGATTTTATTTAATTCGAGAGGGCTTATCAGCTACTTATTTAATCAGTCATGTTAAAATGCTAATTAAGATAATGCACTCTTAAAATTGGCTCTTTATTTTTCTCTATCTTATCCTCCCCTTTACGTGTCATTTGTTTCATATGTGTTCCGTCTAGAGTTTGTATTTGAGTGACTTCATATAACTGGATTCGCTGGGAATGACTTACTTGAACTTCAATTAGGGTGAGGGAGTAAGAATAGGCAAAAGCTATGGCCCCAAGTGCTTGAAAACTCCGCCATATTTTAGGCATTTGAGTAACCGTTCCAATGCTGATTCCCGTGAGGCTTCCCCTGAATTTCCCAATTTCTGAAAATCAAGAAATATAGAAGAATAAGTTTGAGCACTAGAAAAAAAAGAAGAAATTTTTATACACCGTCATTTTGTAATATGAACAAGTGATGGTGAGATCGTGCGATATCATTGATGATATACTTGTTTTTAACAAAACAACTAGTATATTTTAACAATGTATCACGATCTTACTATTGCATGTGCATAAATTGTTCAGTACTTCAAATTTTTGTTCCCAATTAAAAAGGGTATCTGTTGTTTTTACCTGCAACTTTGAAAATTGCTAGAGCAAGACCAATAGAACAGTAGGTGAAGGACATAACAGCAGCAACAATTGGGAGCCAAGAAATCTGATCAAAATCTGGGATTTGAGAGATAAGAATTTCCACAGCCCCAAAAGCAATCATGTAGGGGGTGCCGGAAACAAAGCAAGGATCCTTGGCATGACTCGAATGGAAGCAATTAGACCTTTTGATTGCCCTGTTTCATTAAAATCAAGAAAATCCATTAGGCTAAAGAATTCCAAAGCACAAGAAGACAGAGTTGTTTTTCTATAAATTCGTACTTACACGATGCTTGCAGATGCTTCAACGGCATACCCAATAACAAGCCAAAAAAGAAATATGCATTGAATTGCCCCAAAAATCTTAACCTTGAAACCACCTGAAAATTGTAAGGAAAAAAAAAAAACACACGAATGATTTAAAGATTAATTCTTGAATTTAGTGCAAAATATAAAAGGAAAGAGTCCATATCCAATACTGACTGTATAGTTTTGTTGACTATAATCGAGGTTCATTTAAATAGTGAAATGTCAACATTTAAAATATGTATCGATTACTTGATTAACAATTAACCCTACAATCTAGCGTTGGGTACTTGAAATTCTAACGGTCCACCATTTATATAGACGATTAAGCTAAAGGTGTTGAAATTTGGAAAAGAAAATTACCAAGATTGGCTTGAACAGCCTCCATGTAAGTATAGTTTCTTGTTCCAGTAACAGTATCACCGGTACGGTAACAAGCAGCCAAAATGCAAGAAGTGTAGTAAGTCACAAAAGAGAACAGGAACAAGACAGCTGGGCCAGCAATCCAACCAAGCTGAGCATTCGCCCAAGCCAAGGACAGAACTCCAGAACCAATAACAGCTGTTATTATGTGAGCAGTTGCTGTCCAAACAGTCCCTGTACATTCAATAACATAACCCAAAAATATACGTAAAAAATAAAATAAATTTGATCCTCCAATTAAATTCTTGCTAACGACGTGGAATGTACCAGTTCTTTTCAGGTGTCCATCGTCGTCATAACACTTGGAGCCGGACGGTGGTGGCACAGAATTCTCGAAGGTGTGAATTGTTGCGGCGGTGTTTTCAACCATCTTTATATATTGAGTGATTCAAAACAGAGTAAAATGATTTCGGTTAGATGAATGAACCTTGATATATTAACTGAGTATCCTTGCTTCAATTCAAGAGAGATATAAATAGAACTATATATATATATATATATATATACACACGCTCCTCTCTTTGTTCTTCCCTCGGACATCATCCATTTGCGTCACTACAAGATTACTAGCTTTTATGATTTTCGTAGTACTCTACTCATCTAACTTATGTCGCACTATTTTTTTTTATTTATTCAAATTTATTTATCTTATTTTTTTCTCATATTATTTTTGATTATATATTTTTTTATAATACATATATTATTTTTATTAAAAATAATAAAAAAAAATTGAAAATATAAGGATCCATTACTTCAATCCACCCAACTATTTTTTTTTATTTTTTTTAATTTTTTATCCACTTTATTTATAAATGATCAAGAACAATTTTAAAATAATTATTTTTTCTTAAATAGACGTGCATTTTCTTTAATTAAACAGAGAATATATAAAAATATTATATTTAATTACAAAGTATGGAGCATTAAGCTCTTGGACCGCCCTCACGACAATTAGCTTTTGTTATTAAACTAGGATACGAAACGTGCGACTCACACATTCTAAAAAAAAAAAAAAAAATCTCCACGTTTTCAGTTACTTTGAGTCGCTTCCGTTACTTTAAATAGTCTTCAAAAATCAAACCACTTGTGTGTGCGTATATATATATATATATATATTAAACTATTCTTGTTTTCAACTGAGTACACGTCGGCAGGAGCAAATTCACTTGAAACACGGGTAACACGAGGGATTTGTTTCCTCGTTCACTTTTTCGATGCTTAAATTAGCGAATATTAAGGTGATAATTTAAATATTAAGTGGGAGGGAGAAGAGTTTATCGGAATATTTGTATTTTTGCATAGCTTGGGCTCTTTTGTTGAATTTTCGGATGCTCTTCTCTATGAAGATGAGGCGATGAATTTGCCTTGACCCGCAGCCCGATAAAATAGGCATGGTGCGTCTGTTTTGAGTTGATAGCAGGTATTGTATCATTTGTTATATAAACAATTAAGATTGTCCTTTATTATATAAACAATTAGAGTCTGTTTGTTTCAACTTATTGAAACTGATTATAGTTTATTTTCAAAAGTCAACTATCTTAAAATTAGTTATTTTTATTAATTTTAAAAAAATATATAGGTTAAGTATAACATATACTGTGAACTTATTTTAAAAAATTGGTCAATATGTGTTTTTTTCAGCTTATAACTTATTCTAGTTATAAAATAAACTTTAAGTTGTTCTGAAATAAATTGTGTCAAACAGGCCATATATTTTTTCCTTTAATTAATTGTTTATAAAATCTATTACTATATATAAAAATACAAAAGTTGAAATTTTGTGTAAGGCTATATATAATATGTATTATTTAGACTATGTGAGACCCATTATGATACCTTTTTTTATTATTTTAAAAACTGAGCCCAATACTCAAACATAATATAAAATACTATAAAACTTATTATGATTTGTTGTTTTTTACTATATAATAATAACTCAACCATTGCATAAATATTAATATGCACACTTAATATTTATGCATAAAAATTAACTAATTCTTAAAAAATCAATGAAAAAATATAAACAAAATAAATAGATAATATATATGTTGGGATAGCTATGACCTGCGACCAAGTTCAAACCTCTATCCAGCTGGGCACACGTCAGCAAGAGCAAGCCCACGTGAAACACGGGCAACACGAGGGGGGTATTCCCTCGTTCCTCTCTCCGATGCTTAAGTTAGCGAATATTAAGATGATACCCTCAATATTAAGTGGAAGATGGAATAGATTACCAGAATATTTTTGTGGAGTTTGGGGAGAGCATACTGTTCCGGTGAGTTTACTGGTGAGTTGCAAAGTATTGGCTCTCGTGTGTTTGGAGCGGAGTAGTCAGAATGGAGTGTCTAAAAAAGAAATTCCCTCATCTGTGCAAGTGATACAGTATTTGTAGCCTTTTTTTCTTGACCCGCAGCCCGATAAAGTAGGCATGGTGTGTCTGTTGTGAGTTGATAGCAAGTATGGCGCGCCCCCTTTGAGTTAATAGGGCTACAGGTTTAGGCGGCTGATTTGACACCGTCTGGGAACTTATTTTATGGCCTTTGGCAGCTGGGCCAGGGTCAGGCAGGGCCGGTCGCGTTCGATGGTGTCGAGTGGGTCCGCTACCTAGGTAGGATGGGGCCGAGGACAGTTTGGGAGCTCCTGACGGTGTGGGTCCGGACAGACCGATGGGGGGTGTGAGGCCCCTTGGAAGCCGACTGGCTGAGCTTCGTGCTTTTTTGGAAGCCGAATGCCGGGGGTCGATCCTTCTTTGAGCGAGGCGGGTTGTCGAGCCTTGAGGATAACAGATCAGATGAGCTACTTTTGGATGATACAGGGCCAAGCCTTGGGAGTGGCCGATCGGATATGCTGCTTTGTTATGCTGCCACGTGCCTAATTAGGGTCAATGTGGAAACCCTAACTCTAATTTAGGAGGATCTTCATCAATATAGTAATCTAGAAAAAGACTTGGTGAAAACTAAATCAAAAAACACACAAAAGGAAATTTTAAACTCTTAAGAATTATATCAAAACCAACTTATATTTAATAGTTATTATAAAAAATATATAAAATATAAACTTTGACAAAAAAAAAAAAAAACTTATTATTGATGTCATTAAAACGTTTTTCATCTTTTTAAAAAAGAGTAGAACACCCACTTTAATTCTTCACCTAATATAATCAAGATTTAGACCATAAAAATAATAGCATGTGCTTGGCAAGTGGTTACTGAACTAAAACTCAATATGCTGATTAGTTACTAAACTATTTTTTTTTGTAGGATCGACTAATTGTACTTATAATTTGGTACACTTCGTCAATATTTATCTTAAAAAGTTTGAATTTAGACAGTTAAACAGTGCTCAATCCCACTTACTGCCACTTGTACATGCCATGTTAGAAAAAAAAAATGAAAATTAAGCCACATATACTACAAGGTGAAAAATTTTGTTTAATTTTAAGTAAATGACATAAACAAAGGAATAAATATTTAAGTAAATGGTAAATAATTACTTATTTTATTTAACTTCATAATAATAACATAAAACAAACAAAAAAAAATAGATATAATTAAAAAATTGACCATTAATTATAATAAAATAGTATGAAAATAGTTTGAATTTATTACTTAAAAAATTAGGGAAAAAGAAAAACCAATAAATCCATCTTCATTTTGAATAATATAACTTCTATGTATGTGTGTGTGTGTGTGTGTGTGCGTGTGTGTGTCTATATATATATATATATATATATATATATATATATTCTTAATTTATGAACAATCTACACATCATCTTCATCTCTGCAGTTGGTCGACCTTTTACTCTCCAGCGTCGAGAAAGTAAAGAACGAGCAGAGATACCAAACCTATCATTCAAACACAACCTTAAGTTTCTCCTAAAGTACACATCATCATTTCCTCTCCTCTTCATCACCTCTCAAATCCTCAAAACACTCAAGGCGTCAAGCAATAGATTGAAAGTAACAATTCAAAAACTGACAACTATATAATATATATATTATACATTTATTATATTTTACTATATAATAAAATAACTCAACCAATGCATACATATTAATATGCACACTTAATTAAATAAAAAAAATATTTAAAAATAAGGAGCATTAAGCATCTCTGTCTTGGACCGACTTTATACCATAATTAGCATTAACGATTTTTTAAAACTAGACTACAAACCGTGCGAGGCACAAATTGTAATTTTATGTTATTTACATTAAAATGGTTTTTCTACCACATTGGCATTATTTAGTTTTCCTTTTTTTTTTTTTCTTTTTTCTGTAAAACCAAATAGTAATGATTTTGTTGAATCAAGATGCCATTGAAGAACACATGAAGCTTCTTTCATTCAATTAATCTAGCTAGAAGGAGAACCTTTACAATGAATCAGAATTTCTAACTACCAGAGTCATCATTACTCTGTTTATAAAAACTACAGAGAAGTCATTCTATTCTAACTAGGTAAACTGGACAGTGTTGACTTTCCTTGCTGACCTGGTGTGGCTTTATTAATTTATAGATAAAGGGCTATCTGGAATGTGCCCAAAAAGAAAGATATAAATAGAAGAACAAAGATGTTAGAGGGAAGAGCGAATAGAGGGGTACGTATATGCAAATATGAGCTTTACTTAATTATTTTGTACTATATATTAATTAATTGCACTTTACATACACATATATTAGTAAGTTCCAAATATGGATTGAAATTAAATGATATTCTTAATTAAATATCTGATAATATTTTGTACTTTAATTTCCCTTTATCATTTATGATAAAGATTTGATTTAGATTCACGCAAGTATTACAACTTTTTGATTCATTTTTCTTGGATTGATCGAGAAATTCAACTATGAACCCAAATTTGTTGTCTCATCTATTGTTTCAAATTCAATATAACAGTTGTATTGTATTTAATTTTATTTTATTAATTGTCAAAAATACATATAAATTTTATATATAATATAATTGTTAAATTAAATTGAGACAACAAGTGGGATATTACATTTAGACTCATTCACCAATGGGGAGGGGCATTCTTTTTTGCTTTGATATAAATATTGTGCGTTAAGTCTGTACCACGTGCAAAAATAAAATTGTCAACAAATCATGTTTTAAGCATTATCTCAACGTAATCTCTCATTTTCTTTTTAACCTCGTTTTATTTAGATGTTTATTTGTATTTGTCTTCTTTTATTTTATCAAAGTTTTTATTCAACCCCTCGTATGTTCGTATATATTTAGAGTTTTGCAAAAATCTTTTCTTCAATTTTTTATTTATAAGAAAATAAGATGTGAGCAATTGTTTATGCACGCATAATTGTGGTTTAGTATTGATCTAATTTATTTATATTAGACAACGCAAGTCGAATAAATATAAATACAGTGGTTATGCACATGTACAATCTCTAATTCTCTGTTAACCCTTATTAATTAAGGTTAAAGCATACTTCTATCACATTTTTATTTTATTTTCTTGAAAGATATTTATTTCTATATATTAAGAGACAAATTTCGTCCTCGTTGCATAATTTTTGTTTTGGTCCAATTTATTTATATTAGGAAACGCAAGTCGAATCAATATAAACACAGTAGTTATGCACATGTACAATCTCCAATTCGCCGTTAACCCTTATTAATTAAGGTTAAAGCATACTTCTATCACAAATTTTATTTTATTTTTTAAAAAGATATAAGTGCTAATGAGATTCATACATAGAAACTAGTTACGACTTGTTTAAAACTCTTTCCAATCCACAAATGATAGTCATATTCGTTCTCTTAAATTACTTTACCCATTCACTCAATTCTTACGTAGTTTATATATATTACCTTAATTTTTTAAACACTTTTAATCTTTAAGACTTGAACACAAATTCCGATATTATAGAAAAATATTGAAAAAAATATGTTTAATTGTGTCCTAAGAATACCCCCAAAATGCATAACAAATTAAAAAGTCAAAATATTAAATGTTAAATGTGACTCTTTTACACAAAAATGTAATAGCATAATGAATAGCTTCTCTACATATATGTGTAAATATATTTATTGTAAATTAATACTCATTTCTTTAATGTTTATAAATCATTGTATATTAATAATTAGCTCTCTTGTGATCATTATTTATTTATGAATTTCTCTCCTTTTTTTATAGGCTTAATTTTTTTTTCATTTTTTTTTTCTGCTCGAGCGCGGTATAAGGGAATGGCTGCTTGATACGGTGTAATTACTCTCTTCCAATGGCTAAATCTTAGGATATAAATCTCCTGCCAGCAAAAATTAATAAAATGAAAGTTTGAAAATTCACACGTTATATGAACTAGGTTAGAAAACCGTGCAAAGCACAAGCGGTTTGATAATTTATTTTAAAATATTTTATTAAGACACGTTAAATTAATTTCGTTTCTTTACAAAGTTTATCATGAAATAAGCATGGGTAGTTATTTTATATTTTTATTTAAAATTATTTTTCTCAATAATATAAAAAAAAATTGAAAAGGTAAATTCTATTATTTTTCTTGAACCAAAGAAAAAGTAATTCCCAAAAAGAAGAAAAAAAACTTAGCGTACATATTGGTTCAATCTATAGTTGAAAAGATAATTTATTTTTTACATTATTAGGTTTTAGTTCAAATATTTGTTGTGCACAAAAAAGACTATTTAATTAGTTATGTGTATGCATAATATATTAAGAAATGCAATTTTTTATGCACATATCGTATTAATGTAATATGGAATACAACTCCTAAAACACTATGTACATTGAATTGCGTATTATTTTTTTACATAACATAGTATATGAAAAATATTCATGAATATTTTTATAAATTTTAGTTTCTTTTTTTTTTTTTGGTGCAACAAATTTTAGATTTTAAAAATGGAAGAATAATTTGCTATTTTAACAATGTGGTATCTCTTATAAAGTGAGAATAGAAACGGGGTCGCAGCTGCATCAGATTATACAAATAAGATGCACGGAAGTGGATTACCTTCCACCTTCCACCACCACCAAAAAAAAATAATATAGAAATAGATTCGTTTGGCAATAATACCCATAGAAATAGATTCGTTTGGCAATAATACCCCTAGAAATAGATTCGTTTGGCAATAATACCCACTTGCCTTCCTTAAGACTGGTGGATAAGCCAAATAGTTTCGTACTCACTAGTATTATCACAGCAACAGATATTCATTGTGCCAAATTGGATGGTAATTATTTGATTAATACTGAGGTTCTGAGATATTTTATTTATAATATGTCTTGCGTTTTAATCTTTTACAGATAATATATAAAATTATTTTCTCTCTTATTAATTTAAACGGATTTTTGTTCTCCCTTCTTAGGTAGATTATTTTTTTAGAGATTATTTGATTCATTATTATAGACTTAATGGTATGGAGTTTTATCCCTTATCATGTGAGATTTATAGCCTTTTATTATGATAGTTTTTGTGGAATTCACATTTTTGATTGATGTCTTTTGTATGTATAGTGAAACTATTAACACCATCCCCTCGCAAAAA
>JAUMHB010068519.1:0-13541 GCA_032359685.1 Pittosporum tobira | reverse complement strand
AATATAATTCGACTAGAGAAATAACAAAGGAAGATTTTTATTTATTAAATCATTCTCAAATATTTGGGTTCTCACACGATACTTCTCTCTTCCCTTTTCAACCAGCCTTTTGCCTTCTTCTTCGTGCTTTTTCTGTACTTTTTTAATTCAGTCAATTAGCATTGGCTTCACACTGATTGTTCCCAGTACTTCTGTTCCTTATCTAGGGAATATTACTTCGAGTTGCATACGTTCGAAGTCTCTCCTTATTTCTTCTTGCACCAACAGTGCCTTCAGCTTTTCCTCACGACTCAGCACATCAGCTACTATGATGGCCTTACCCTGGTGATAATTGATGGTGCAGTCGTAGCCTTTGATCAGTTCCAGCCATCTCCTTTGTCTCATATTCAGTTCTTTCTGGGTGAATATGTACTTTGGGCTTTTGTGGTCCTTGAAGATTTCGCACTTTTCACCATAAAGGTAGTGCCTCCAAATCTTCAAAGCGAAGACCACAGCTGCCAATTCCAGGTCGTAAGTAGGGTATCTCTTCTCAAAATCTTTTAGCTGCCGGGACACATATGTAGTCACCTTCCCATGCTGCATCAGCACGTATACCAACCCTTTTAACGACGCGTCGCTGTATATTACAAACTCTCTAGTTTCATCTGGTAGTGATAAAACCAGGGCCGTAGTCAGCCTCTTCTTTAACTCCTGGAAACTCTGCTCGCATTTTGGGGTCTATTCGAATTTTATAGTTTTCCGGGTTAGGTTTGTCAATGGCATAACTATGTTCGAGAAATCCTGGATGAATCTCCGATAGTAATCAGCTAGCCCTAAGAAGCTCATGATCTCCATTGGCGTTTTAGGTTGGACCCAATTGGCTACAACTTCCACCTTAGTTGGGTCCACAACGATTCCGTCCTTATCCACCACGTGTCTAAGAAATTCTACCTACAGTAGCCAAAATTCGTACTTTGACAACTTGGCGTACAACTTCTCTCTTCTCAACATTTCTAGCGCTATCCTAAGGTGTTCTATGTGTTCCTGATTCGTCTTAGAATAAATCAGGATGTCATCTCTAAACATTATCACGAATTTATCCAAGTATGGCTTGAATGTTAGGCTCATCAGATCCATGAAGGTAGCTGGCGCATTTGGCAAACCAAATGGCATCACTAGGAATTCGTAATATCAGAACGCGTCCTAAACGCAATTTTCTAAATATCTTCTCCACGGATCTTCAGTTGGTGGTATCCAGACCTTAGGTCAATCTTTAAAAAGTACGTCGCACCTCTTAGTTTGTCAAACAGATCATCAATCCTAGGCAAGGGATACCTATTCTTAATTGTGATCTTGTTTAACTCTCTATAATCAATGCATAATCGTATCGATCCATCCTTTTTTCATACAAATAGTACTGGCGCTCCCCACGGCGAAACGCTTGGTCATATAAATCGCTTATCCAACAGTTCTTGTAATTGTTCCATCAGCTCCTTCATTTCTACCCGTGCCATATGATATGGTGCTTTTGAAATCGGTGCGGCTCCAGGGACCAGGTCAATAGGAAATTCTATTACTCGATCTGAGGGTAATCCGGGTAGTTCTTCTGGAAATACATCTTTAAACTCGTTGACTACCAAGACGTCTTCAATGTTAGTTTCGTCGGATCGAGTATCTCGTACGTGGGCCAAGTAGGCCAATCATCCTTTCCTTATCATCCTCTTTGCTTTAGCCATCGTTAAACAGTGCATTAGTTTAGGGTTTCTGGTATCGAATAATGAAATTCTGTCGTTTGTGATTGTTCTAAGGATAATTTTCTTCTTCCAGCAATCTATCGTTGTTCAAAATGCATTCAGTCAATCCATTCCCAGGATGGTGTTGAATTCTCCCAAAGGGAAGGGTATCAAGTTGGCCGGGAGTCTATGACCATCGATTTCTATTACGCAATCTCTATATATGTCATAGACAAGGAATACTTCCTGACTGGCTACCTCTACATCCAATGGGATTTCTAATTTTTCACTTTTTACTTTAAGTTTATTTGTAAATTGGGCAGACACAAAAGAACGAGTAGCTCCTGAATCAAACAGTATACAGGCAGGTATTGAATTGATAAGTAGTGTACCTATCACCATGTCAACTGAATCGGTGGCATCCTTGACGGTCATATTATAGGTTCTGGTAGTAGGGCACAGTGGCTGTGCATTTTCTCCAGTCAATAGTGGTCTCGGTCCCATTCCATTCACTGTAGAGTTGGTAGACTTCTTGGGGCAGTTAGGTGAGATGTGCCCCTTTTCTCTGCACGTGTAACACACGCGGGTACTCGGGTTTGGGCAGTTAGTCGCTACGTGGCCGGGTTTGCTGCAATGGTAACAAACATTCTTCCCCTTTAGGCATGGCCTGATGCCATGATTCTTTGCACAGCTCTTGCACTCATCCCCCTTTTTCTTTTGGGTGGACCCTCCTCCACTGCTCTCCTCGTTAGGCTTCTTCCGGTTGTTACTCTCCTGGGCCCTGGTTTGTTGGCTGTGGTTCCACTCAGTTGGTCTTCCTCCGTTCCATTTCCCCTTCTTCATATCTTTCTTTTTGTTGCCCTTGTTGAATTTTGACAGGGCATCTCCACTCCCTTCGGCGATCGTTGCCTTCTCCACCAGCTTCGCATAGTTGTTTATTTTTAGAATAACTACCCTATTGTAGTGCCAGGGTTTCAACCCTTGCTCAAATCTCTTAGCCTTCATCCTTTCTGTGTTGACCTGATGCGGAGCGAAACGTGCAAGTTCCTTGAATTTTGCATCATATTCCGCTACGGTCAGGTCCCCTTGTTTGAGTTCTAGAAATCTAGTTTCCATTATATCCTTCATGCTCGTGGGGACGTACTTCTCAAAGAATAGTTCATTGAATCGTCCCCAAGCAATGTCCCCTTCCTTTTCAACCTCTTCGGCTATTTCATTCTCTCCCACTTCCTCATTCCTCTGTTCCCTTTGCTCGGTGGCTTCCCACCAAAAATTGGCTTCTCTTTTTAGCAGGTATGAAGTGAACATTGTCTTCTGGTCATCTGCCACTCGGTAGTTCTTGAAAGCCTTCTCTATCTCTTTGATCCAGGTTTGAGCCTCTGTTGGCTCGTTACAGCCCTGGAAGGTGGGTGGTTGTATATTTTGAAATTCCCTAGACGTGACTACGGGTGAAGGCCTATGGTTTTGGTTCTGGTTGTGGTTGTTGTTGTTGTTGGGAGGGGTGACACATTCTGGAAAACATCCCGCAACATGTTCACGAGCTGTTTTATTGGGTTCTGCATCGGGTTCTCAGGCTGAGCCTGACGGTTTAGTGGTGGTCGTCCTCTTTTTGGCAGCATGGTTATGTCAAGGTACGATATTTGAATATTTAGACAAGTATAGATAGTACACAATTATTTATGAGGTAGCACAAATAAGGATTGTATTAATTCAAATGAAGGTTACATAAAATAGAAATGGTAGTTCTATGTTACAATACATCATGGATTCATTGATCTGGGTAAAATTTGTACTTTAACCTAACTACCTAATGCTACGGGTTTATTTCCCACATCAGTGGTCTCAAACCCATCGGTAGGTCTTTTCTTTGGTTGCTAGGGCGAAATCATACTGCCTCTCGAGGTGGCTGGCTACATGCTCGATGAAGGCGGGGGTCTGTTCATGCCTCTCTACAGTCCGGAGATGATTAACACGCCTCCATGATCTGTCAAAAGACTGCCTATAAGTCGCAACAATCCTCTTTACAGCATGCTCCAAATGCTGTCCCCTCTAATTAGCTTACTCATTTTTAGAGTGCAAGTGTAAGATTTGCTCATCCCTTTTCTAGAGTAGTGCCTCAGTCTCCTGGAGCCTCTCCCATAGACGATCCTTCGCTGTGATGTCTAAGCGGAGCATTGGGAATAAGGGTAATTGTGCAGGTGGTGATATAAGGGTGATCAACTCTTCCCTGTCCTAGTTGGTCGTATCGTCGACCATCAGCTCCTTCTCTTCGCTCTCGTATTTTGACATCTACAAGGAGTTTTAAAATGGGATTAGTTACCGTTTTATGAAAAATGTTTCTAATTCTAAGTACATATATGGTTTAACCTGTTTGTCCTCATCATACTGGTTGTAACCGCCTAGGAAGGACCTCATGTCCTTGTCATCGTCATCGTCATCGTCACTGTTGAGGTAGAACCTCTTATTCTCGGGTATATCCTCGGCATTGGTGTATCGAGAGTGTACCCAATATCTCTGTCCATCCTCGGAGGTCCTTATAGGGTTGTACCCTTCAGGTAGCTTTTCCTCCGACTCGGACTCTAATATAGGTTCACCCTATTTAGGAATTTCGAATGCGGGGAGTGGGCTGAGAGTGGGGATATCGATGGTATGACACATCTACAAATTTTAACATAAGTGTTAATTAGTCGATATAGATTTTAAACGTATGGGATATGTTCATAGGGTCTTTACAATTCGTATATTCGGATCTTAGACGCAATTACGCTCTCAAGTCAATTAAGGTTTTTCCTAACGTTTGGATCTAAGAATTTGTTCTAACTTATAGTTTTGATGCCAATTGTGACGCCCCCAAATTTCCACCTCTGAATTCTCGTGGAAGCCGGGTCATCATATATCATCTCAGTATATTGAGTTGTCAATATTTGACAGCTTACCCTGTTATATCTTATAAGGATCTCACATACGAATAAATATACACACAGCGAAAGCATAAACCTTAATTAAATAATTAAGGTCTTACAATAACAGAGTTCTAGGTACGAACATGAGTCGTACAACATTCGATTACAACATACAAGTTATGCAAATCCGGGAAATCTCCTAGTAGTATTCTACCTTGCTCTTCCCTTTTGAGGTTTCGCATCGCTTGACCACTTTTGGAAGGTTTATAAAATATAGCAAGAATGAGCGAAATGTGCTCAGTAAGAAATTATTTTATTTTGAATAAAATGATCATTCTAGTCAAAAGATATAAAACGATATGGTTTTGAATCGTTAAGACTTAGCATTTTGAATTCACGAGTTCAATATGAATTCCATCAAAGCATTCATGATATACGAGTTAATGTGATATCATGTCATCTAACATTTAATAATATGAATAATTGAACACCAATTCAGTGGTATTTATGCCCGATACTTAGTCATTTCGTCATCTTCAACACACAGTCAAGTTTAACAACTCGTGCCCGTATACGTCACAGCTACATGAATTAACCATGTAAGGTCCCGGTACACCGATCTTTAGCTATGTTCAATACTCGATTTCAAAGTTATCATAAATAATGTGAAAATGATAAACGCTTCAACAATGTGGCATGCTTATACATGGTAGATATGCATAATCATTTTAAACAAGTTCAAGAATTTAACTTGAAGCAACAAATAATGTATAAGCAATTAAATTTGTACAATCATGGAAAATATGTATATTAGAATTTAAATCATTCGTACTAAAAGCTGAATAAATTGCATACATAAGTGGACAATAACTTATACATAAGTGTGAAGAGTAATAACGTGCCTTAGCAAAGCTTTTCTAGACTTTCCACATAACGCATTTCCTCCTCAACAATTTTTCTTGCTCATTCACGTATGTTCCTATAACAATAACGACCTATCGTTAATATCGTTGTCTTAAAATAGGTCTCTCACTCTCAAAATAATCCTAAACATCCTGGAGTTTTTCCCAATTTAAAAAAATGACATAAATGCACACAAAATTCCAAGGGCGAAATTGTCATTAGCTGACAATTTGACATTTGACTCATTCCATCCAACTTATTCTTCGTATTTATCCCAGGGTATTTTTAACCCTAAAATACTTCATCGAGTTCTTGTTTCGATATAAAAATGAATATAACATTCGTATATAAAATATAGGATGTTTAAAATAATAAATATGATGTGTGAACACATCGAAATGATATCTAAATCATTAAAAAGGAATTAAAATAATATTCCTTAAATATACTAATTTATTGTCTAAATAAAATAAAATTTAATTGAGTATAATATTTTCTAATTTAAAAAAATTAAATTTCCAAGTTAAAAATAATTTTAGCATGTTCCTTACTCATTTTTCCAATCCAATGGTATTCTTGTAAATAAGGGTAAGTGGCAACTCTGTAAATAGTGTAGCAATGACAGTTTTGTAAATATGCAGTAGTGGTATTTCTGTAAATAGTGCAGCATTAGTGGCATTTTTGTAATTATGCTGTAGTGGCATTTTTGTAAATACACCCTAAGGGTAGTTTAATAATTTACTGCATAGGGGTATTTTGGTAAAATACACAGAAAGGTATTTTTGTCTTTTAGGCAGGAAGGTATTTTGGTAAATATGTCATCAGGGGTATTTTAGTAATTTAACCTTTCTGAAAATAATGGTAATAATAATAATCATGAGAAAAATAATAATAAAAAAAACCAAAATAATTCTATTCAAACAACAGCTGACCGAGTTAACCATCGGCTGGCTGACTGGTTGGCCATTTCTCCGCATCCATGACATCAGATTGGTCGGTCGCGTTAGGAGACTGGCCTATCGGCATTCAAGACATATCAGCACTAAACTTGTAGGCCGAGTAACAGTCGACCAAGTCGACCATTGACTGGTCGGTCCCTTCCCAAATCCGACTACTTTGTCGCTCATTGCAGTGGCCTGTAGGTTGGGCGGTCGGTCAAGGTAGTTGACCACATTAACCATTGATTGGTCGGTTGGTCAGCTCATTCTCCTTCACCTCCGGTCACCGGACTAACAAGCAGGACGGTCGGCGAGTCTAGTGGTCGTCAGCAATGAGCTACTATGGCCACACACACACATACACCTACTGAATCAAAAGGTAAACTCGGTTTTGTGGCAAAGGGATTGATGGAACATCGAATCTCACTATCCCCTTGACCTGAAATCTCAAGAACAGGGAGGCCATGTTCATCGTCCTCGGTTCCGGCCAAGAAACCATCACCGGCGGCTACAAGCTCGCCGGGAAAATTCAAACAGGCTTTAAAATATCATGAAAACTTGATTGAAATGTACTAAAATGATCCTTGCAACTGCTGGAATCCATTGGACCCTCGCATCGACTCAAACACATCCGATTTGAGCCTAAAAATACGATCTTTGGTCAAGAACAAGAAGAAAGTAGACCGACTGTAAATCAACCTTAAATGGCTCGGCTCTTGACCTTCTTAATCGATTGAAGGCTTAAATCAATTCTAAGAAAGTCCAGATGTTATTCTAATCATCAAATTAATGTAAACAACCATAATTTTAGGGATTCGATTTTTACCAAGAATAGAGAAAAGAAAAAAAAATACAAGTCTTTGCTCGGTTGAATGGTGACTTAGGGTTCAGTTGCACTGAGTTTTAAAGGCAATTTACAACGTTAAACAACATTAGTCGATGCAAGAAAGGGGCTGGTGATGGATTCGACAAGACTCAGAGGCTGCAGAAAGTTTGGGGGAAAAGAGAAAAGATAAGAAAAGGAAAGGGGCAAAGGGGAAAAAGACAAAGGTCTGGGGCCTGCGCATCAGTGGGCCCCATTTGGTCAACTTAGCTGAATTTAATTTTTTTTTATTTTGTCTCGATTTGTGAGCTAATTAATTTAAGAATTAAATAATAATTTAAAAGACAAAAATTATAAAATACGATATTATACTCTATACTTACGTTTTGGCACGCTGCGATTCCAACGACGCTATCCATTTTTTCATACAACGTTTCGGTCAAAAAGTCAACTCGATACTAAGTTAAATCAAAAATACGATGGCATTTCGATTCACTATTTTTCCGATTCCAGATCTTTGATCGCTTTATGATCTTGAACACTTTTTAATTTTCAGGTCAAAATAACCAAAATGCCCCTAGGCAGAACTTTACCAAAAATGACCAAAATGCCATTGAGCATAACTTTTGTCGAAATGACCAAAATGTCCTTGAGCATAACATTTTTATTTTAATTCAATTTCTGTGATATAACGATGCAGAAAATAATTTCGTCAAATAATACGAAAGAGGAATTTATATTATAAATCATTTACTAATAAATTCGGGTTCTCACATATATCAATCACGAATCAACTAATGTTTGAATCGCATAATAATCATCATTATCATAGCTACTTTTCTAAATATCAATCTGAAATTGAAAAAATTATTAAACAAAAATTAAATGATCAAAGGCTTCTCAGGAGGTATTAGTAGTCCATAAATACATGAACATAGCTACTAATTAAGGGAAGATAATGTATTATTTGTGAAAATTACTTTATGTTAAAACAAAGTGAAAAGTTAAAATTCTGTTGGTATTCCTCATTGCAAAATGTCTTTCAGTTTTTTTGTGTTCAAATGCACAAAATATTATCTCATCTTTAATAAATCATTGGTCTTAAATTTTATTTTTGTATAATTTTTAAATTTTGTACATAACATAAAATTTAAAATAAACTAAAGTTGATTAATTACTTGTACTAGAAAACTAACCTTACAATTCTACACATCTTAGTGACAAACTCAAATAATCACACACCTCATATATAAAATCAATTATAAAAAATTTATTATAATTATTATTATTGGGTGGGCCAGGCCGATTTGGACTGGCCAAATTTTGGGCCCGATCAAAACAACCTGATATTTTTTTGGCCCAAAATATAGGCCCAAAGTCTACCAATTTAGTGGATGGGCGGGCGGAGCGGTGGGCCTGGGCTACATTTTGTCAGGTTTATGTAATATTGACTTTTGTGCTTTTCAGACTTTTGAATCTAAAACGTAAAGTCAAAACATATTCGGCAAGCCAAAAACTACGATACAAAGCAACTTTTATACAACTATTTAAGTCAAAACCACTGCACCAAAAACTTGGTGGTGTGGTTTCATTTATTAAAAACTACCATATTTATCTTAATTAACTTAAAATATTACTAATATTAAGAGATAAAATTGTTACGTGATATATAAATACTTAATCTTATGGACATTTATTGTATTTAAATTGGATAATCATCAATAGGAAAACACATATTATCCTTTGTAACATAATAATTTTAAAATAAATATTTTTTTTAAAAAATAACAAACATATTATTATAAAATTAATTTTAAAAATAATAAAATTTATTTTTAAAAAAAACTAGTTCTCATATTTGAGCTCAATAAGACTACCAAGTATTGAATATATATTATAAAAGATGCTAAATAAAGTTTATCTGATTAAATAATTACAATGTAAAATCAATTTAGTTGCAAAAATTAAAAAAATATGTATGCCAAGTCAATAAGAAAATATACATACTCTTCAAATAAACATAGCAATTTTAGAATATAAATTTTAATAATAACAAAAGAATATAACAATATATATTTCTACACAATATTTTGATCATTTTATTTAATTTTAGACACTACATCCATAATTTTAGTCGAACAATGACTATATTATAATTTTATCAGCCACAAGTCAACGAACATGATTTTAAATTTTTACAAACAACTATAACTACACCAATTACAACAATTAATACAATTACAACTGTACAAACAAACGAACCCGACGTAACTTTGTCTTCATTTAGCATGCCTTCAGCTGCATGTAAGAACCTTCAATCGTCAACTACGACCTTCCTAACGGGTGTACTCCCGCACACTCCCCCTCCCTCCTTTCAAAGATAATGGTGAGTTCACAGTCACTATTTTTAGAGTGCGGAGAATGTAAATCACCGATTGTACAAAATACGTTATCAATCACGTACAGTCGAATAATCCCATAACAAATTACTCTATCTGTGAGTAGCCCCAAGAAAAATCCCATAATAAACTACCATATATTTGAGTAGTCCCAACAAATTAATTGCCACCAGTTTTTCCTTCACACTTGGAGGTCACTGCGGCCAACCCGACAAATGGTTTGTATTACTCATATCTTATCAGTTGGCGATTGAAAAGCCATGTCAGCTAGCAGTTGGAGAGAGAATATATATATATGGGAGCGGATTCAGAATTGATCCTGTAGCTAGTTATCTCATACCAGTCATTTAAATTTACATCTAACGGCTACGAATTAATTGGGTTAGTACAGCCCGACATTTTTTTTGGCGGACGTCTTCTATATTTTTTTTACGGACTTATAATAACCATTATACACTTTTGTAATTTTTCTATTAGTAGGAGATGTTCGCCAAAAATAATAATTGACGTCTGCCACTTTTACGGACAGATACATTGACAAATATGCATAATTTTATCTCACCTGAAAGGCTTACAAGATCAAGGAAGAAAGAAAGTCATCTAAGAAAAGTTCAACTCATCCATGCAACCAAACAGTATGCCTCGTTCTATTTCACTCCCTCCGTGTAACCAACATCACTCTACATAACAGAACATGAAGGATCACCCAATGCATGTGAGCATCGCCGCTCACTCCACTGTAATTAGGCGTCGAATCACTCCCAAATCAAAAAGAAGAGAAACAATTTGGATAGTTTAAATCTCTAATCTTGTAAGTTTATTTCTCAAGAATTTTAATTTTAAACAGATTTCTGAATTTATCAACAAATTCAAATTAACAGGGGAAGGGAAATTGGGATTAATGAGAACTTACTAAGAAAATCACCGAGATTAAAAGTTTGATTAGCGGCCCACTCGAAGAAATTGATGGAGGTAATGTTGGTGGCAGTGCTGATCCACCACCGGATGAATATTATATTACAAAGGAAGGCTGCTTATTTGCCAATTTATCTGTCCACCGGGACGTCCATTATTATTTTTGACAGACATTTACAGAAAATAATAACGGACATATACCACTATTAGTGGCAGACAAATAAAAATACTACAAAATAGTATAATGGTTATTATAAGTCCATAAAAAATGATAAATCGTACTAATCTAATTAATTCGTAACCGTTTGATGTAGATCTAAACAGTTGACATGAGCTAACTAGCTGCAGAGTCAGTGATCATCTCTCTCTCTCTCTCTCTCTCTCTCTATATATATATATATATATACGTCTTGTTGACCGGATTCATTTTATCGCGAAAAGTTACTAATAAACAATGCTAGTTCAACTACGCCGAATTTGGACCCTCCTGAATACCCGTAAGAACTTTATGCTAATATTTAAAGAATATTCTCTCTTCAAGTCCTTCCAGGCCTAGCAGGTCCAGCAGCAGAAGCTCTGCTGGATGTAGCACCTCCAGATATTTCTATGGAAGCTGCAACCATTTCTAATCTCCAAACTAAGAGTCAGATTCATACAGGCTGTTTTCCATATAGATAATTACTCATATACCCCATGACACAAAACACTAGATAACTAATGTGATACATAGCTTTCCATAATTTTTTCATCGTGTGATCAATCACCATTAATCTTATACATGAGTATACATAAGCATACAATGCCAGTAATATCCTACTACATACTAGATAACATAGTCAGACCACTCATTGATAAAAGACGTATGATCCATGGATTCCCCTGGGACATCCTCATGCTTTGAGGGCCGCGCATTCCCTCCTACCAGCCTCGCTGGATTCCCCACAGCTGTTGTTCGTGGTGGCACATCGATCAGAACCACCGACCCAGCACCAATCTTAGCCCCTTCTCCAATCTTCACGTTTCCCAGTATAGTTGCTCCAGCTCCGATCAGCACCCCATCGCCAATCTTTGGGTGGCGGTCACCTCCGGCCTTGCCGGTCCCACCTAGCGTCACGTGATGGAGGATTGATACGTTGTTGCCAATGACAGCAGTCTCGCCAACTACAACCCCAGTAGCGTGATCAAATAGAATGCCCTTTCCAATTTTGGCAGCTGGGTGTATGTCAACAGCGAAGACATCAGATATTCGGGATTGAAGTGCAAGGGCAAGTGGTCTTCGTGACTGAGTCCAGAGCTCGTGAGATACTCGGTGGGCCTGATTGCAAAACAGCATCTTGTCAGTCATATGCACAAGATCGGTTTGCACTTGCATCAAAATAACTACAGTGCCGTCAATACAAAAGAGAAAGCCGTGAATTACTCATATGTCATTAATAACTCCTTATGTTGTCACTCACTGGCATGAGTGCTTTTGCACATCAACAACAAACAACTACAATCTCGTTAGCACCAACAAATCACCCTAGTAACGTAGTTTTCATTTCCTCATTTATGCTAGACAATCATACTTGTTAAGCATAAATTCAAAATGTATCCTATTTCGTTTTCATGGTAAATGAATTACAAGTTGAGTTGAAAATGCTTCAGTTCAACCCAGGCTAAGTCCACAAAGAATTAGGATTCAGCTCCCCTCCAATACACCTTCCACGTAATTTCACGCAATACATCCATATTTGTTTTAACATCTTAAAATTCTACATTGCATCGACCCTTTTCTCTAAAACTAATCAATCAAAATTCATAAAATTCAAAATAAAGAAATGAAACGAACAGATCCAATTCCAATTTCTTACCTGACAAGCTAGGAACCCTTTGTAATTAAGCAGACAGTGAGAAAATGAAACACAAGCAGGATCACGGTACTTGGCGGCGCGCAGGTCCGCGACAGTTGCGGCTCGCAGAACAGCGTCGTTTGAGAAAGTGTTGAGGAACAAGCCGTAGAGTAACGTCGACAAGAGCGTTGAGGAGCAGAGCTTGTTGCCGAGGTGGAACGACAGCGACCGCTCGAGCGAGGAGTGAGAGAGTATGGTGGAGTAGAGATAGCTCGCTAGGGCCGGCTCCAACTCCGCGTCCCGCCGCGCCTCCGCCTTGATCTGTTGCCATAGCCAGGATTCTTCCTCCTCGGAGCCGGAAATTAGAGGTGGAGAGGCCTGGAGGAATTCTCCCGTCGGCATCGTAATCTCCGATTTCGCAGGATTGATTTTGTTGGGTATTCTCCTTCTCGTTCCTTGACTCTCTTAGATAGGAATGTCCAAAAATTACGGGTTATCGAAACAGTAACGTGTTATACCTTTCCGTCTCGATGTTTGACTTTCATGAATCTTAAAAAGTATTTTTGATTATGTGTAATTTATTTAAATTATTTTTAATAATTTAATATTTTTGGTTTAAAAATAATAATTTAAGAATTTTTTTATCATGTCTTAATTTAGATAAAAAAAAATTAATAAAATAATTTTTTTGCACTTATTTTTTAGTAGGTAAAAAGTTTATTTTTATATATTGATTAAAATAATAATCGGATTGTTTTAAAAAGAGGATAATAATATATTGATAAAAAAAAATTTATCTCATAAAACATAGATTTTTTTTAATATACAAAATTTTACTGTCTTGACAATTATTTTCAGAATGGAGGAAATATAATTTTAAAAAATGAAGTGGTAGTCGAAGTTGTGAGTAATAGTATTTATAATTTCATATTATAGTTTTACATAATAAAATAATAATTAAAATAATGAATCATAATATTTTAAAAATGAATAAAATAATAAATTATAATATTAAAATAATAATTAAAATAATTAATTATATTTAATAAAATAAAAATAATTTAAATAATTTATATTATTAAACTTCTTAAAAATAATATTACAATTATATTATAA